>JASDQU010371479.1:40945-61867 GCA_032191745.1 Picea mariana | reverse complement strand
TTCTCAGTCTTATACTTTTGCACAAAACTATAGTTAGGTCTTAGACTCTTATACTTCTGTACAATACTTTTTCTAGGTAACTTATTCTGGGGAAAACCCCGGGCACTTCCTGTCATTTCGAGGATGCTATCCAGGGTAAATCCTAGATTCTTAAGGTCAATGACAGGACTCAAAGCCGTTACAACAATATACTCGTTATGATATTGACATGTCCCTTACAGAAATAGAACCTGAGTGGGGAGGATAACACTCCATCCCACAACCACTCAAGTGAGACCCAATTTTCGAAACTTTTGTACAAAACTGTAGTTATTCATTTTTTTTCACTGTAGTTTTGGAGTTTTTCCAGGTAACTCATAGGGGGCTAAATTATAACCAGAGTAAATGAATTGGTACCTTACTGCCACTTGAAATTATAAAGAATGGTTTATAGCTTTAATATATTTCCATGTTGCATGTATAAATCTTCCAATTTCTAGTAATCTAATAGTTTTCTACCATCCTGCTGACCCCCTGGGATCATACAGGTTTTTTTTTCCATGAGAAAAAGTGCTCTTTATATTCATAAGGATATAAAATTTTACAAAATCTGTCTTCTCTAACAACTGCAAAACACGGTGGAACTGCACAATACTTAGATCAATCCATCAATCCCTACAATCAAGACGAAAAAAAAAAAACCATCTAAGCACAACAATCAGATATGAAGCACCAAATCAAATCTTAATCTTGTAGGCTAGTCCTTCGTTGCCATCCTCCCAAATTGTAAAACAAATTTGGCTTGATGGAAGGAGCAAAGCTTTTTTAGAGAGGGAGTCCACCTCGCTGTTTTCCTCTCTAAAAATGTGCTTGAAGGTGAGCTTTCTAAAAAGATGAGTAGCATCTTTCGTCCTTTCTTTCCAGCAATCAAGTGCTGCCCCCTGGAAGTCAGCGCGACCGCTCAGCCAGTCGATAGTATTCTTAGAGTCTCCAAGGAGTAACAGAATGTCGGTGTGACGGCTAGCCAGTACTAGTGATGCCCAAGCCCCTAAAAGTTCAGCCTTCGTGTTAGAACCCTGACCGCAATTCAAAGTCCAGCGGATACAAGTTGCCAATCTTGTAGAAGGCTATTTAAATGTTTGCTTGTTATTGTACACATAGTCCTGTCATGGTAAAATGCCCGATTTATTTGTCTATTCCTATTTTTGGTAAACTACCTAATACCTCGAGATTTTCTTTCATTTAAGTTTCATGTTTCCATCTTGCATTGTTTTAGCATGTCTAGGTGGTCATGCAATTGCTGATTGATGTCAAAATAATTGTACAATACCATTGCTGAAGAGTTGGTGTAAGAACTCGTCAAAATATCAGACTGATAAAATCACGGGAACCCATTGCAAGAATATTTAAGAAATTTCTAGCTTTCACAAATGTCAAAAGTAGAAGCTTGAAGGTTGTCTCATGGAGCCATGCTCTTTCTAGGTTATATACGAGACTGATTGCATGGGCTGGATAGTAGAAGCTTGAAGGTTGTCTCATGAAGCCATGCTCTTCCAAGATTTTATATCAGGCTGATTTTATGAGCTGGACACTAAGCTGGATCATAAGGGATTATTCTTGTGGTATATGCGACGGTTACCAAGTAAAAACATTCAAACGTATTTGTGGATAAAACTACGAGAGCCTATTGCAAGAATATTTAAGAAATTTCTAGCCTTCACAAATTTCAAAAGTAGAAGTTTGAAGGTTGTCTCATGGAGCCATGCTATTTCTAGGTTACCAGACTGATTGGATGGGCTGGACAGTAGAAGTTTGAAGGTTGTCTCATTAAGCCACGCTCTTCCAAGATTTTATATCAGGCTGATTGCATGAGCTGGACACAAAGGGATTATACTCGTGTTAGATGTGAGGGCCACCAAGTAAAAATATTTTAAACATTTAAGATGTTGATGAAATTATGACAGCTGATTTCAAGAATATTTAAGAAATTTCCAGCCTTAGCGAATTCCAGAAGTAGATGCTTGAAGGTTGTCTCATGTAGCCGTGCTCTTTGAAGGTTTTATCGTCTTATGGAAATTATCATCACTAAATACGTGTATACCTCACTTAAAATTCAAGTTTTGGGCGTACTTGTATCAACATAATTTTCATGTCACTAGTGCTCTATAAGACTGCATGGTGGTGGGCACCTGAATTTTGTGTAGACAATGTAGATAGTTGTATCTCGATGTTTTGAGGACTATCTAGTACTGATATATCTAGGCATAATATAGTAGTTATGTACTGTATATATCTTGTTATGTACTGATATATATCTAGGCATGATATAGTAGTTATGTATGCATTGCAATTTTTTGTAGTTTCGTGGCAAGTAGCTGATTTTCTGATTTTGTTTTCTGCATGGACAATTGAGGATATTATGTAGTAGGTTCACTTACTAACTCTCCACTATGGTGATTTTCTAGGCATCTCAAACATTAAGTCTTTATCCCAGCAGAGTTGCAGAAGGCATTTTTCATGAAAACAAATGCACTACATTTGACAAATTACAGCAAAAGCTAGCTAACGTTATTTTGAGGGCAAAAGACTCTTTTGATTCCTAAAATAAATTACACCATCAGTGTTTGAAGGCAATTATATATATTAGCCCCATTACGTTAGGCTGGTTGGTTCACAATGTCGTGTACTGTAAAATTGAACATACACTGTTTTGTTCAATTGGAGAGAATCCTTCGAAATATTTGTTGCCCAATGGGGCCAATATTAATAATCTTGCAAATATTAATCCATATCCAAATGGAGCAGTGGAGTAAAGGTCCTGAAATATTAAGGCTGGATTGTAACATCCTTTTAAGAACAAGAAAGAATTGTTGAACAATTCAACTAGGCTTTCAATTCGAAGGTTGGCCTATTAGGACATGCGGAGAGGGTTATTGTCTTATACAATTCCTTGGACTTCGTCGTTTACTAGACAAACAAAATCCACCTTAGAGAATTGGTCAGAAAAGGAAGGTATTTTTCTTTCGCCACCTTGCTTGCCCCATAGACTCTTAGAAAATATGCTAATGGAAAAGAGTAGAAAAGGAACGTATTTTTCTGTCAGCACCTTTTTTGCCCCAAGACACTCGGAAAAATATGCCAATGGAAAAGAGAGGTTTTGAAATACTAGGACTCAATGACAGTTTTTTTTAGAACATGAAATAATTATTGAACAATGCAACTAACCTTATTTAAAGGGGTTTTTCTGGCCTAAATTAGAGCATGTGAAGAGGGTTATTGTAAGGCCCTAGTGTTGAATGACTTGGGGTTTTCTCAGTTGCATGATCACCTTGGTGGTCATTGATCGACATGGTTGGACATGATAGAAGTTTGATGGCTAGAAGAGTTAGTATTGGAGTGCCTTGGCCTATTGGCAAGGTGCACCATGGACATGTTGGGTGCCCTTGCTCACATTGGGCACACCACAGGCCTCGACATCTCACGCTAGTTGGGTGCACATACACTAGACACACATTCCTCAGGCATGCATCCATCGGATGCACTTGGGTTTATTGTTGGGTGCATTTGGGCTCATTGAGGCATGCTTGAATGGACTTGGGTGCAGTGAGGCAAACTCAAATGGCTTTGGGCATAGTGGGTCGGATTCAAGTGGACTTGGGTCAAGTTGGGTGGACCTGAGTTGGGCAGACTTGGACGAATTAGGATGACTTGGGCAGAGTTGGGCGCACTGCTAGACATACTTGTTGGACGTGGATGGTAGGCAAACAAGTCACCAGAGGGATGGAAGTTGACATATGACATTTGGGTTTACCTTAGAATGAAGGGGCTTGCAAGTGCAAGTCTCATATAAAAGGAGGATACCTCAAAAGTGCCTAGGCACAAGTGATCGGTCATTCATCAAAATTGTAAAGCAGCTTTGCAATTGTGCTAAGTTCAGGGTTGGGCACAATAGGGCCAATTGCATTGATTAAGTGAGGAGAAGAAGGAGATAGGACCTATAGGGGCCTATAGTTGCTTCAGGGGTTGTATTGCGCAAGTTTGTTGGGTAGTATGTAGAAGGCTATTTGTTTTAGATTTATTGTACACTTGTAATGTAGTTGCATGCAAGAGGTTGCAACTTGGTCGAGTAGGATTTATTGTACGTGTGCCTATCGTTGAATGAACTTGGTTGAGTAGGACTTAGTTGCATTTGACAAATTGTAGCTTAAGGTGAAGTTATGTGCATACCTTAAGTGAAGAGGCGCGGTTTGGTTGTAGTAGGGACATGTTAGCCAAGTCCCTGTGATAGAGGCAAGGTAGTGCTGCATGACCTCAGGGGTTGAAATAAATTTGGGAGAAAATTTGCAAAGAAAAATTTGGGTAGACCGTAGGTCTATGACAAGTGGTATTAGAGCATACTTTTCACCACTTTTGCAAGGAAAGGTGGTGTTAGAGTACTCTTCTTTGGAAGGAACTCGAAGCAAAACATCAAGGTTTGGGACAAGTCCCTAAGCATTTGAGTGAAGTGCCAATGGCTCGCTGACATGTAGATGACAACACGATAGATAGGATCCGAGGACTCCAAGGATGAAGTCTAGGTTTGCAACTTTAGAAAGTAATGTTGAGAAGATGATCCACCTTTCTTTATAAGCATGGACATAAGGCATGATCTTTGTAAGAAGAGATGATTGGTTTGTGCCAAACCTTTAAACATGATCATTGCAACCATAAGCATCGTTGTTGATGAACGATTGAAAACAGTTGAAGACTTGTTGAACTTTGTTGTGACACAAGTTAAGACTAGGAAGACACCATTAACTTGTTGAAATGAATTGTTGCCAGTGGGCATAGTTTGTTGGTGAATATGAGGATAAAAATCGAAGAATCGAAACCGTACGATGGTACCCACCATGGTTGGAATTTCAAAACCCACGAGCACGTTAAATTTGACGGTTTTACCAAATGCAATGATCGTTCTGCGGGTTTTAACGAAGAATCTCGACATTTCGTAAAAAAATTTATCTGTATTTGACGAGCAAATTAGCCCGTGACGGGCATATTACCTGTCAAATTCCATCCCTGGTACCCACAATGCTAAGTTACTTAGTAACCTTTGTTGGGATATTAAACATTGCTTGGAATAGATGAATGGAAGTTTAGATGAAGCTAAGGTGATTAGTGCAACAATGTTCTTGACAGTTACTACAATGCTTTGGTGGAGAAACCGAGTGGAGGACATGGTAGTGGAGTGTAGTACAAAGAAGATTTAAAATTGGGCAGAGATGGAAGTAACATTGAAGGCTCAATTTGGGCTAGGGAATTAGTGTTGGATTTTGCACAAAATCAATTGTTGGCTCTTAAACATATAGGCGGGATTCAAGCATACATCAAGGAGTTTTTAGGGTTCTTGTTGGAAATCAAGGGCATGTTTGAAGAAGATAGGGTGTTCCACTTTATGAATGGATTGCAACTTTGGAAGGAGAGTGACCTTTGATGTTAGAACGTGTAGACCTCCTTGCGATAACCATCATTGCAATGAACAAATTACTAGACTACAAGGCAGAGACAAAAGGTGGTCCAAAAACAAGTGAGGATGCTCTAGGAGAGCAGTAGTATGGTAAGAACAAGAAGAAAGATAAAGAAAAGGTGAAGTTATTTGGGAAGTCTGGCCAGGATAACCCCAAACAACCATATGTTCCTAAGAAAAAAGTAAGTCTATTTCTTGTTGGATTTGTGCAAATGATCAATATTGCAAATTATTGTCCAATGAAGCAAAATTTGTTTGTTGTGGAGCAAGTGGACAAACTCTCCATTGGTGTTTTGCAAGCCTTGGGCGCTATGCTAGAAGACAAGTCTACAATGAGTCAAGAGCAAGACTTCATAAGACTTTGCTATCTTTTGACAACACTGAATGGAAGATCAATGGATGTTATGGTTGATGGTGGGGTGACCCAGAATTTCATGAAGAAAGATGTTCCAAGAGAACTTTTTTCAAGGCAATGAACTCAAAAGTGGAAAAGGTGATTGATATGACCAATGGAGTCACCTTGAAGCTTGGAGATTGAAGTGGAATAGTAAGGTTCACCATTGTGCATATGGATGACTTTGAGGTTGTTCTCGAGCAAGAATTTTCGAGGAAGGTGAAGATAATGCTTATGCCTCACTTAGTTTTTTGGTCATTTTTTTAGGCCAAGATCCATGTGTCTCCCTTAAGTAAGGAATATGGATGGAGTTGTCGGCATAATGACTTCATTGAGCATGGTTTCTACAACTAGTCAAGGGGCTCAACAACCTTGTAGTAGAGAATTTGGAGGCGTTGGGCTTGATGGACGATCTATAGGCAAGACTTTAGGAGGAAGTTTTGTGCGATCTTCAATAGACAATGGTTCAGTGAAGGCATTGGAGCAGAGACTTAGTAGGCTTGGAGCCACAGTGGACTCCACTTGTCAACATTGGCTAGAGTGGTGGATGTTTGCTTTAGATAAACACGAAGTTTTAGCTCTAAGTGGACAAATGGAGACAATGAAAGATTCGACCAAGGAATTAGTGAAACATTCGACATGTATGGGCTAGGTTTGACAATGTTAGGGACCTAATCTCCCTAAGCCCTCATGTAGGTAGAATAATATGTTTTCTATGTAATAAAGACCGACAATAGTAAATAAAACCTATATAATAATGTGAACAAGTCTAATGTAAAAAGATTTAATAGAAGCTTTCACTTTTAAAAATAACTATTTCTAGAATGTTCTTTAGAAGTTAGAATTAGTATAAATAGGAGTAGAAGGCATGAGAAAGTCTTCTCTTGAGAATTATTGTAATAAAACTGCTATGTTGGAGGTTGCCTCCTTGAAGAGACAAGTGAACTTGACTTTCTATCAATAAATGTATCATTTGTTGATTAAGGTCGATTGTCATTGATGTCAACCCTTAAAAAAATTCCGGTAGCGAATTCCGATAGCACAAAGGTTTAGGTAATGGACCCAAGGTTGTTTCATATATAATGGTATGAGTTTTAATATATTTGAAGGTAATACTATTCTATATGGATAGTAATAATAATAATAATAATCTATTTTTAAGGTCATAGCCAAGCCACACCAAATTAGTGTATGAGACCCCCTTGTTTGTGGGACAAGGGACCCCCCTCTGTCCAACGATTTGACTGGTAAAGTCTACGGAGGTATACGTACCCTACCCCCCTCTTGATTTGAACTTGTGACCTCTTAAGAGGAAACACATGTTCTTAACCATTAGGTCCACTCAAGCTCTATACATGTCATGCCATTTCTGGTGGTATGTGGAACGTCACATAACTCCTCATGGTTTGAGAGTTATGGCCTTATAAAGTTGGAGGACCCTCATATGTGTTGGGTATGTGTTATATTCTTTGCACGAGTAGTAGTGTCGGGACCACATTATATTTATGTGGTTTTTCGGCACATGGTTTTTTTGTCGATGGTTTTCTATTTCCGGTTAAAGAATTAAGGTTTTGGACTATTCCAGGTCATTGGGTTAGGGTTTTGGATGCTGCTGGCTTCTATATGTATTTTTGTATTGTAAACATTGTAACGTGATGAATAATATAGAATATGTTGGTTTTCTCGGTTTGGGTTTCCAAGGGGAAAATCTCTGTGTAATGTTTGTATTTGCCATTGTATATTTTCTGTTCTTTTACTGAATATCTGTTTGCAGTAGATATTGTACAAGGTTAGAATTTACAATATGTTGGCTTGAAGCCCTAAAAGGTCAAAGAAGTCAAAGCACTTGCAAATAAGAAATTATTATTTAAATGATAAACTGAAGTGACAAAATCAAAGAAGATTATTTAAATGATAAAGTGAGGTAACAAAGTCAAGGAGAAATATTTAAATGATAAAATAATGGAGAACTTTCTAATTATGAAAAGTGGTTAACCATAAAAATGAGGAAAATAGGTTAAGTCTTCTAAGGAAGATATTTGGAGAGTATAAATAAGAGACAAGACTCTCTCATTTTACATCAGACTTGAGCATATTGAATATCTATAGGTGACTGAGGTAACCAAAGGACATCATTTGAGAGGGAAGGTGAAGAAAAAAATGCCGAAATTCAAGGGAAGATAAATTATTTTGATGATGCTTTCTAAGGTATGTTATTTACAAGTCATCTCACAATTTTCTCAATAACTTTTTTCTAGAATGATTTAGACCGTGAAATTGATAGGCCATTGGGAAAACATATCCAAGCATCTGTGGTAAAAAAATCAGCTTGTGGGTCATATTTTTGAAGTTACACTCCGTGGAAAATAAGGTTTGTGGCTAGTCCCGAAACTAGTCTAAAACAAAGGTTTCGGGTAAAAACGTCATAATTTCTTCATAACAAATCCAAATTCAGTAAGACCAAATGTGTTGATTAGAGTACAATGTGTAGTATTTTGTGTAACATTTTCAGATCCATTCAACAAATATTTCGTGCAGGGCACGCTCTACAAGGTCATTTTCTAGAATAAGTCAGAATTCAACAAGATATGTCATTTTTGCTATAACTCCTTTTATGAGAGGTTCCAAGTAGTAACACCTAGAGGAATTGCATAAAACACACTGAAAAACATTGTGTATCATTTTCAGATCTTTATTCATTACAGCTACATAGTTATAATTATTCCAAGTTAGAGTTGTTGACTAATCCAAAACTAATCATGTAAGACTAAAGAAGAATTTGATGAAAACACTAGTCTCTTGTTGTTAAAGTTAATGAGGTTTGCAGGGATGTGATCATATACACCAGGGCTATTACAGAGTTACAAATCATATTTGGATGATGATATTGATGAGGGCTTTTGGTTGAGGAAGATGTTGGGTACATGGTTGAGACAAGTAGTTGATGAGTTGGCACATACATGAGGTGTATAGTTGATGATGTTGGTACATATTGATGAGTCATAGTTGATGAGTAGTTGACACATGATTGGTACATACTTGTACATGGTTGAATGCACTTGTTTATGACACATGTTGATTACAAGTTGTTTGGTACAGGTTGATACATGGTTGATGCACTTGTTTATGGTACAGGTTGAGGTACAGGTTGATGCATGGTTCATGTTTATTGGTACAAGTTTACAACGGTATATCTCACAGTGATAGTGTGACACTAGTTCCATCATTCTACTTCTACTTCAGGGCAGTTGGATGGGGCAAGGACAGGGGGTTGTAGACAGAGAACATAGAAGGTTGTAGCCTCCTTCTGGTTGTAACTAAAGAATTGGGGAGTTGGAGCTTCCCTCAGGTTGTAGCCTGAGAAACTAGGGGGTTGAAGCCTCCTTCCAGTTGTAGTTGGAAAACAAATGAAGTTGGTGCTTACAATGAATGTAATTCTTCAAGACATATAAGAAAAAACATTCCATGGTTTTCTCTCGCTTTGGGTTTCCACGTAAAACACTGGTGTACTGTGTATGTGTATGATTGTTCATTTGTTCATTACTTATTTAGTCTGCAGTTATTGGATGATAATGTTACATTGATATACCACTTGGATTATATGGTTAAAAATGATTAAATTGTTCTATCACTGATTCACCCCCCTCTCAGTAATCCAACAATTGGTATTAGAGCAGGTTCCTTCAGAAATCAGTTTAACCACTGAAAAGTAGATCATGGAGAGCAACAACTTGTATAAAAATGGAATACTACAGTTCAATGGACATAAGTATGCATTTTGGAGCATAATGATCAAAACATATATACGGGCACAGGGATTTGAAATTTGACAATCAATTATAGATGGATACACAATACCAACAGTTCTGCCAACAAATGAGAAAGCAGTGAAACTTGGTCAGAATAATTCCAAAGAAAAAAATGCACTTCTGAATGGTTTTAATGAAATGACATTCACCAAAGTTGCACATTGTAAATCCGCTAAAGAAATTTGAGACATACTTCAAAATATTTATGAAAGAGATTCAAAAGTCAAAGAAACAAAGCTTCAAACTTATAGAGGTCAGTTCGAACAACTTAAGATGAAGGAAGATGAGAATATTGCAGCTTACTTTTTACGAGTTGATGAAACAATAAATGCAATCATAGGTTTGGGAGAAGAAATTAAAGAATCTGTAATTGTTCAACAAGTACTAAGATCTTTTTCTATGAGATTTGACCCTAAGATATCAGCATGAGAAGAAAGATCAGATCTAAACTCAATAAGCATGGATGAATTACCTGGAATCTTCACATCATATGAAATGAGAATTGCACAAGAAAATCCAGATATAAAAGAAGCAGTGTTCAAAGCATCCAAAAAGTCAAAGCAAAAGGGAAGAAAAAAAAAAAGAACATAGTAACATCAGTGACATCTTGAAAGATGATGAAGAAGTAGCCAACTTTGTCAAAAGACTGAACAAGGGAACCGACGATAGGTATAGAGGTAAGCTTCCTTTAATTTATTTTAATTGTGATGGTATTGATCATTTTGCTAACAAATGTCCTTATAAGAAAAAGAGAAATGATGAAGATTACTCAAAAGACAAACAAACATATAAAGGAAAAAAAAACCACAAAGAAAGTTTTCAAGAAAAACTTATGCACTAAAGAAGACATCTCATCATCATATGAAGATGAAGTCAGTGACAGTGAGACACAAAAAATTCTATTCATGGCAGTAGAAGACTCTGATAAAGAAGACTCCGAAGAAGAATATGAAGAAGTCGAAGAAGAAATTGAAGAGACAGAAGTTGACTACTGAGAGGAATTAATGTTCCATAGAAGTTATCAGAAGAGAAAATAAGAAAAACAAGAAACTACAAACATAACTAGACAAGAAAGAAGACACTCAAGAACTAAAAAAAATGATCACAAATTTGAAAGTTCAAATAGAAGAAGATAAAAGAATTGAAGAAGCACTCAAAGAACAACTAAAAGAAAAATACAAGACCATTGGAAATTGGGAAGCAGAGATTGTCACATTAAGAAAAGATTTTTAAAAGAAAAATATGCAGAACAACTCAAAAGTTTTGAATCACATTATTAGTAGTCAAAAATCTCATCATGACAAGTTCAGACTTGGATACAATCAGACAGAAAAAAGATCAAACTCCAAAACAACAAAGCAAGAAACATATCCAAAAAGCTATGCAAAAACAATCAAGGGGGATAGGAATATCTATAAGAAAGATTACAGGGACACTCCTCCATTGAGAAGATTCAGATTTTAGAATCAACAACCGACAGATAGACCTCAGGAAGAAGAAGAGTTTATAAGAGTACCTCATTTCAGAAGATCTTCAACTCGTAGGTATCAAACTATCTTTTTTGGTTTATTCTATGCATGTAATAATTTTGGACATAAAACTGTGAATTGTAGAGTTAACAACAACAATACAAACAATTTTGAAAGTCATACACAAAGGGGTTATCCAAGAAGGCCTAGTGAAACACAAAGAATAAGTTACAGCAGATTTGAATCTTTGAGCACTGAAGTGGAATGTTACAAATGTAACAATTTTAAGCATATGGCGAAAGATTGCAGAATGACAGTCTCTTCTAGAGAACCACAATAAAATAACAACAGTCATAGACATGAAGCTCAGAAAAGGACATGGATAAGAAAACATGATCAATATAGCAATGAAGAATGCACACTCTCTCTACAAGCTAAGCAGAAGAAACGTGGTTGATATGTTGATAGTGGGTGTTCAAAACACATAACATGTAATAGAGATAATTTTCTTACATTACGAAAGAAAAGAGATTGATCAGTCTCATTCGGAAATGATGATTCAGCCAAAATCATTGGAAAATGCACAGTGATAATTGAGAACAAGAATAGAAAGACAGAAAATGTTATACTAGTAGAAGATATGAAACATAATCTTCTAAGTGTGAGTCAAATGTGTGACCAAGATCATAAAGTTACTTTCGATTCACAAAAGTGCGAGATAAGAAAAAAAGGTTCAGGAAAATTGATTGCTACAGCTGCGAGAACTTCAAGCAACATATATGTGTTAAGTGAAATTGAAAATGAAAAGTGTTGTTTAGGAAAGGAAGATGAAAGTTGGCTATGGCACAAAAGAATGATTCACATACATTTTGATAACCTTGTCAAAGTTATCAAAAGAAAAGTAGTTAGAGAAATGCCCCAAATTACAAAACCAACCAACACTTTATGGAAACATTGTCAACAAGGAAAGCAAACAAATACCAGGTTCAAATCAAAGAAATATTCAATGACAAGACCACTAGAAATTGTGTATATTGATCTAGTTGGACCAACTACAATAAAGGGCTTAAAATGTGAGAAATACTTTATGTTATTAGTTGATGATTATACAAGAATGACCGCAGTTTGGTTTCTCAAGAATAAGTCAAAAGCTTTTGAACACTTCAAGATCTACAAGGAAATGGTTGAAAATGAAATGGATTCAAAAATCAAATGCTTGAGATCTGATAATGGAGGAGATTCACTTCAAAGGAATTTATGGACTACTGCAGCAATCATGGAATAAAAAGACAATTCTCCGTTGCCAGGACACCTCAACAGAATGAAGTTGTTGAAAGAAAGAACATGACAGTACATGAAATGGCTCGAACAATGCTAATAGATTCAAAATTGACACATATTTTTTGGACACAGGCAGTGCATACAACAATTCACATTCAAAACAAAGTAATGCTTTGAAATAACACTGACAAAACTCCTTACGAACTATGGAAAGAAAGATCAACAAATATAAAACACTTTAGAGTTTTTGGAAGCAAATGCTACATCAAAAGAGAAGAAAAAATGAGAAAGTTTGACTCTTGTGTGGAGAAAGGAGTACTTGTTGGTTACTCAAGTACAATGAAAACATACAAGTGTTACAATCTGAGATTGAACAAAGTTGTATAAAGCATCAACGTAACAATTGATGAAACAAACAAACCAGAATCAAAGCAAGAAGAAAAAGAATCAATGGAACAACTTTTCGAAGAAGAAACAAAAGATGAAAATGAGGTAGAAGAGGAAGATGAAGATAATTCGACAGAAGCAGAAGAGCAAGTTCAACAAGTGCCTCCAAAGACACCTAGCAAACGAGTACAGAAGAATCATCCTTCAGATCAAATTATTGGAAACAAAGACATAAGAGTTGAGACTAGAAGAAGAATCCATTCACTAGAATAAACACACCTAGCACTCACATCTACGATTGAACCAACCTATTTTGAAGAGACCAGGAATGATGAATTTTGGAACAAGGCCATGGATGAAGAATTTGATCAAATAGAGGAAAATGACACTTGAGAATTGATTCCAAGACCAAAGGATAAAATGTGATCGACACAAAGTGGGTATATAGGAATGAACGAAGATTGACAGGTTACAATGAACAAAGCTAGATTGGTATGTAAAGGATATGCACAGGTTGAAGGAATCAACTTTGAAGAGACATTTGCCTCAGTTGCCATAATAGATGCAATCCGATTGATTTTAGTTTATGTATGCTCCAAAAATATTAAAGTGTATCAGATGGATGTAAAATCATCTTTTCTGAATGAGGAACTTGAAGAAGAAGTCTATATTGAACAACCAGAAGGATTTTAGTTGTCAAAAAATGCAGATTATGTGTGCAAATTAAAGAAGGCCTTGTATGGTCTAAAATAGGCTCCTAGAGCATGATACTCTAGACTGGATAAATATTTAAAACAGACATGGTTCAGAAAAGGAAGTGCAGACAACAACCTCTACATCAAGGTAAGTCGAGGTAATATTTTATTAATTGAAGTTTATGTTGATGATATTATTTTTGGTAGTAATGATGACAGGTTAAACCATAAATTTGCAAAGGATATGCATAATGAATTTGAAATGTCATTATTTGGATAACTATCCTTCTTTCTGGGACTTCAGATACGTCAAAGAAACCAAATAATTTTTATTTCTCAAACCAGTTATCCAAATAATGACACACTAAAGAAATACTAAAGAGGTTCAGAATGGAAGATTGCAAACCAGTTATCACTCCCATGCATACCAGTTGCAAGTTAAGCAAAGATGATGATTCAAAGTCTACAGATCAAAGACAATACAAGTCAATGATTGACGGTCTACTATATGTGATAGCATCCAGACCAGATGTAATGTAGGTAGTTGGACATGTGGCACGATTTCAAGCAGCACCAAATGAATCACATGTATTAAAAATAAAAATAATTTTCAGATATCTCAAAGGAACATAAGAGTTTGGATTATGGTATTCAAAATGAAATAATTTATCTCTTATTGCCTACATAGATGCAGATTGGGTAGGTTGTATTGATGATCAACGAAGCCCCAAAAGAGCAACGTTTTACTTGAGTGAGTGTTTAGTATTATGGCTAAGCAAGAAACAATCATCAGTTTCTCTATCTACAATCGATGCAGAATATATTACAACAATAGAATGTTGTACACAGGTTCTTTGGATGAAACAAACTTAGACAGATATATATGTTGAGTATGATGAATACATTCCAATCTATTGTGATAATACAAGTGCCATCAATATCTCAAAGAACCCGTTGATGCATTTCAAGACGAAACACATTCCAATTAAGTATCACTTTCTACGGGAACAAGTTGCAGAAAAAAACATCAGAGTTGAGTATGTGGGAACAAAAGAACAAGTGGCAGACAATTTTACAAAACCACTTTCATGGGAAGCCTTTGAGTATCTTCGCCAGAGACTCAGAGTTATTTTTACTCCAAAATGAATGTTTTTGAATACTTATTTTATATGTCTTAGATGTACACAAGGAAGCACCATAAAGATGACAGTTTAGTCAGGGGGAGAAGCCCCAGATAGAAAGATACATTTTCCATTGATGAAAAAGGGGGAGAAATTCATTAGATGCAGAGGACAAATGCATGATTCCAGGGGGAGAAATGGTCACATAGATGCATAGGACAGAGGCATGGTTCCAAGGGGAGCATGAGTGATATGACTTCAATATTGCATGAAATGATTTTAGTATTGCATCAGAGTGTTTCCATCAATTTCAAAGGGGGATATCGTTGATTAAAGTTGGTTGTCATTTATGTCAACCCTTGAAGAAAGTCTGGTAACAAATTCTGGTAGCACAAAGGTTTGGGTAATGGACCCAAGGTTGTTTCATGTATAATGGTATGAGTTTTAATATATTTGAAGGTAATACTATTCTATATGAATAGTACATGTCATGCCATTTTTGGAGGTATGTGGAATGTCACATAACTCCTCACAGTTTGAGAGTTATGGCCTTACGAAGTTGGAGGACCCTCATATGTTGGCTTGAAGCCCCAAAATGTCAAAGAAGTCAAAGAGCTTGCAAATAATAAATTATTATTTAAATGATAAAGTGAAGTAAAAAAATCAAAGAAGATTATTTAAATGATAAAGTGAGGTGATAAAGTCAAGGAGGAATATTTAAATGATAAAGTAATGGATAACTTTTTAATTATGGAAAGTGGTTAACTCTAAAAATGAGGAAAATAGGTTAAGTGACCTAGGAATGAGTTAAGTGACTTAAAAGATGCTTCTAAGGAAGATATTTGGAGAGTATAAATAAGATGAAAGGCTCTCTCATTTTACATCAAACTTGAACATGTTGAATATCTATAGGTGACTGGGGTAACGAAAGGAAATCTAAGCTAAATTTCAGAGGAAGGTGAAGAAAATAAGGCCGAAATTCAAGGGAGGATAAATTCTTTTGATAATGCTTTCTAATGTATGTTATGTATAGGTCATCTCACAATTTTCACAATAACTTTTTTTTCTAGAATGATTTAGACCGTGAAATTGATAGGCCATTGAGGAAACATATCCAATTATCTGTGGTAAAAAATTCATCTTGTGGGTCATTGTATTTTTGGAGTTACACTCTGTGGAAAATAGAGTTTCTGGCTAGTCCTGAAACTAGTCTAAAACTAGTGTTTCAGGTAAAAACATCATAACTTTTTCATAATAGATCCAAATTCAGTAAGACCAAATGTGTTGGTTAGAGTACAATCTGTAGTATTCGGTGTAACATTTTTAGATTCATTCAACAAACATTTCGTGCGGGGCACGTTCTACAAGGTCGTTTTCTAGAATAAGTCAGAATTCATCAAGGTATGTCATTTTTGCTATAACGTCTTTTCTGAGAGGTTACAAGTAGTGACACCTGGAGGAATTGCATAAAACACAGTAAATAACATTATGTATCATTTTCAGGTCTTTATTTATTACATGTACATAGTTATTATTATTCCAAGTTAGGGTTGTTGACTAATCCAAAATTAGTTTTGTGAGACTAAAGAAAAGTTTGATGAAAATGATAGTCTCTTGTTGTTAAAGTTAATGAAGGCTTGCAGGTATGTGATCATATACACCAGGTCTATTACAGAGTTACAAATCATATTTGGATGATGATATTGATGAGGGCTTTTGGTTGAGGTAGATGTTGGGTACATGGTTGGGGCAAGTAGTTGATGAGTTGACACATACATGAGGTGTATAGTTGATGATGTTGGTACATATTGTTGAATCATAATTGATGAGTAGTTGACACATGATTGGTACATACTTGGTACATGGTTGGATGCACTTGTTTATGGTACATGTTGATTACAGGTTGTTTGGTACAAGTTGGTGCATGGTTGATGCACTTGTTTATAGTACATGATGATTACAGGTTGAGGTACAGATTGATGCATGATTCCAGTTTATTTGTACAGGTTTACAATGATATATCTCACAGTGATAGTGTAACAGTGGTTCCATCATTCTACTTCTACTTCGGGGCGGTTGGACGAGGCTAGGACAAGTGGTTGCCGCCAGAGAACATAGGGTGTTGTAGCCTCCTTCTGGTTGTAGCCAGAGAATTGGGGAGTTGGAGCTTCCCTCAGGTTGTAGCCTAAGAAACTAGGGAGTTGAAGCCTCCTTCCAGTTGTAGCTGGAAAACAAATGAAGTTGGTGCTTCCAATGAATTTAATTCTTCAAGACATATAAGAAAAAACATTCCGTGGTTTTTTGTCGATTTGGATTTCCACGTAAAACTATGGTGTACTGTGTATGTGTAAGATTGTTCATTTGTTAATTTCTTATTTAATCTACAATTATTGGATGATAATGCTACATTGATATAACACTTGGATTATATGGTTAAAAATGATTAAATTTCTCTATTACTGATTCACCTCCCCTCTCAATAATCCAACAATTGGTATCAGAGCAGGTTCCTTCAGAAATCAGTTTAACCATTGAAATGTAGATCATGGAGAGCAACAACTTGTATAAAAATGGAATACCACAGTTCAATGGAAAAAAATATGCATTTTGGAGCATAAGGATGAAAACATATATACAGGCACATGTATTTGAAATTTGACAATCAATTGTAGACGGATATACAACACCAACAGTTCCGCCAACAATTGACAAAACAGTGAAACTTGGTAAGAATATTTCCAAAGCCAAAAATGCACTTCTGAATGGTCTTAGTGAAATGACATTCACCAAAGTTTCACATTGTAAATCCGCTAAAGAGATTTGAGAAAAATTTCAAATTATTTATGAAGAATATTCAAAAGTCAAAGCAACAAAGCTTCAAACTTACAGAGATCAGTTCAAACAACTTAAGATGAAGGAAGATGAGAATATTGCAGCGTACTTTTTACGAGTTGATGAAACAATAAATGCAATCATAGGATTGGAAGAGGAAATCAAAGAATCTGTAATTGTTTAAAAAACACTAAGATCTCTTCCTATGAGATTTGACCCTAAGATATCAGCACTAGAAGAAAGATCAGATCTAAACTCAATAAGCATGGATGAATTACATGGAATCTTCATAGCATATGAAATGAGAACTGCACAGGAAAATCTAGATATAAAATAAACAGCCTTCAAAGCATACAAAAAGTCAAAGCAAAAGGGAAGGAAAAAAGAAGAACATAGCAGTAGCAGTGACATCTCGGAAGATGATGAAGAAGTGACCAACTTTATCAAAAGACCAAACAAGGGAAACGATGGTAGGTATAGAGGGAAGCTTCATTTAATTTGTTTTAATTGTGATGGTATTGGTCATTTTGCTAACAAATGTTCTTATAAGAAAAATAGAAATGATGAAGTTTACTCGAAAGACAAACAAACATATAAAGGTAAAAGAACCACAAAGAAAGTTTTCAAGAAAAACTTATGCACCAAAGAAGACATCTCATCATCAGATTAAGATGAAATCAGTGATAATGAAACATAAAGAGTTCTATTCATGACAGTAGAAGACTCTGATAAAGAAGACTCCGAAGAACATAAAGAATCCGAAGAACAATATGAAGAAGTCGAAGAAGAAATTGAAGAAGCAAAACATTACTACTGAGAGGAATTAATGTGTGCCATAGAAGTTATCAGAAGAGAAAATAAGAAAAACAAGAAACTACAAGGAGAACTAGACAAGAAAGAAGACACTCAAAAACTAAAACAAATGATCACAAATTTGAAGGTTCAAATAGAAGAAGATAAAATAATTGAAGAAGCACTCAAAGAACAACTAGAAGAAAAAGACAAGATCATTGGAAATTTGGAAGCATAGATTGTCACATTAAGAAATGATCTTCAAAAGAAAAATATGCAAAACAACTCAAAATTTTTGGATGACATTATCTTCAGTCAAAAATCTCATCATGACAAGTTCGGACTTGGATACAATCAGACAGAAAAAAGATTAAGCTCCAAAACAACAGAGCAATAAACATATCCAAAAAGCTATGCAGAAACAATCAAGGGGGATATGAAGATCTACAAGGAAGATTACAGACACTCCTCCACCGAGAAGATTCAAATTTTAGAATCAACAACCGACAGATAGACCTCAGTAAGAAGAATAATTTATAAGAGTAACTCATTTAAGAAGATCTTCAACTCCTAGGTATCAAACTATATTTTTTGGTTTATGTTATGCATATAATAATTTTGGACATAAAACTGTGAATTGCAGAGTTAACAACATGAACAAAAACAACTTTGAAGCTCATACACAAAGAGGTTATCCAAGAAGGCCTAGTGAAACACAAAGAATAAGTTACAACAGGTTTGAATCTTTGAGCACTGAAGTGAAATGTTACAAATGTAACAATTTTGGACACATGGCCAAAGATTGCAGAATGAAAATCCCTGGTAGAGAACTACAACAGAATAACAAGAGTCACAGACAGGAAGCTCAGAAAATGACATTGATAAGAAAGCAGGATCAATATAGCAATGAAGAATGCACACTCGCTCTACAAGCTAAGAAAAAGAAACGTGGTTGATATGTTGACAGTGGGTGTTCAAAACACATGGCAGGTGATAGAGACATGTTTCTTACATTACGAAAGGAAATAGATTGATCAGTCTCCTTCGGAATTGATGATTCAACCAAAATCATTGGAAAATGCACAGTCAAAATTGGGAACAAGAATACAAAAGCATAAAATGTTTTACTAGTAGAAGATATGAAACATAATCTTCTAAGTGTGAGTCAAATGTGTGACCAAGGTCATAAAGTTACTTTCGATTCACAAAAGTGCGAGATAAGTAAAGAAGGTTCCGGAAAATTGATTGCTACAACTGCGAGAACTTCAAGCAACATATATGTGTTAAGTTAAATTGGAAATGAAAAATGTTGTTTAGGAAAAGAAGATGAAAGTTGGCTATGTTACAGAAGAATGGGTCACATACAGTTTGATAACCTTTTCAAAGTCAGCAAAAGAGAAGTAATGAGAGAAATTCCCCAGATCACGAAACCAACCAACACTTTATGCAATCATTGTCAGCAAGGAAAACAAACAAGTACCAAGTTCAAATAAAAAGAATATTCAACGACAAGACCATTGGAAATTGTGCATACTGATCTAGTTGGACCAACTATAACAAAATGACTTAAAAGGTGATAAATATTTTATGTTATTAGTTGATGATTATACAAGAATGACCATAGTTTGATTTCTCAAGAATAAGTCATAAGCTTTTGAAAACTTCAAGATCTACAAGGAAATGGTTGAAAATGAAATGGATTCAAAAATCAAATGCTTGAGATATGATAATGAAGGAGAGTTCACTTCAAAGGTATTTATGGACTACTGCAACAATCATGGAATAAAAAGAAAATTCTTTGTTGCTAGGATAGCTAAACATAATGGAGTTGTTGAAAGAAAGAACATGACAGTACATGAAATGGCTCGAACAATGCTAATGGATTCAAAATTGACAGATATTTTTTGGACACAGGCAGTGCATACAACAATTCACATTCAAAACAGAGTAATGCTTGAAAACAACAATGACAAAACGCCTTACGAGTTATGGAAAGGAAGACCAACAAATGTAAAACACTTCAAAGTTTTTGGAAGAAAATACTACATAAAAAGAGAAGATGATAAAATGGAAAAATTTGAATCTCGTGTGGATAAATGAGTACTTGTTGGTTACTCAAGTACAATAAAATCATACAAGTGTTACAATATGAAATTGAACAAAGTTGTAAAAAACATCAACGTAACAATTGATGAAACAGACAGACCAGAATCAAAGCAAGAAAACAAGAAGAAAATGAATCAATGGAACAACTTTTCGAAGAAGATGCAGAAGATGAAAATGAAGTAGAAGAGGAAGATGAAGAGAATCTGACATAAGCAGAAGAGCAAGTTCAGTAAGTGCCTTCAAAGACACCTAACAGACGAGTATAGAAGAATCATCCTTCATATAAGATTATCGGAAACAAAGACGCAGGAGTTGAGACTAGAAGAAAAATCCGTTCACCAAAACAAACACACCTGGCACTCACATCTACAATTGAACCAACCTATTTTGAAGAGGCCAACAAGGATGAATTTTGGAACAAGGCTATGGATGAAGAATTAGATCAAATAGAGAAAAATGACACTTGAGAATTGGTTCCAAAACCAAAAGATAAGAATGTGATCGACACAAAGTGGGTATACAGGAATAAATTGAATGAGGATGGACAAGTT
>JASDQU010371477.1:122957-134738 GCA_032191745.1 Picea mariana | reverse complement strand
CTGCTCTGTCTGCCTCGCTGTCTTCCTGCACACATGCCTTGCGCTTTCTGTTCTTCTACCTTTTATGCTCTATGCGCCATGTCCATTCAATGCACCATTCCTCTTCTGTGTATTTCAACTGTTGCACACTGCCTTCTTCTACATGCCTGAATCACTCTCAAAAGCAACCATCATCTCTTATTTGTTCTACGTTCTCATCATCTCTATGCACCTTGTGCATGCTATCTGCGCAATGCTTCAGCATGCTCCTCCCAGCGCCATTGTTCTTCACATAGGGATATACACTACCACTCCACACTGCCACCGCTTCACTCCCTTGAGCATCAACACACTCTCTATATTCTACATGTTCTCCTCGTGTCGAGTCCTCTTCCTAATCATCATGGAAATTCCTCATCTTTTCTGGCGGTTATACCCATGCGTTCATCATCATTGGGTGTTATGTTGAGATTCCTTAGCCTGTCTAGTAGTTGAGACTCTTCGTCTTCTCTATCATAGTCGAGCTCATCCTCTTTGTTGCAGTTAAAGGCTTCAACGCTCTTCCATCTGTCAATCGCCTCTATGAATAGTCTTCATTCCACTAGTAGATTCCTTGAGACTCTTCAACTCCTCTGGAAATCACACTGAGGCCTCTTTGATTTTTCTGTGCAGAAACAATCAATGGTTTCTAGCAGTTACACTGTGAACCTCTTGAGCCTTATGCCTTTGGCACCTTCCACCTTTCCTTTCACATGTGGCCTCAGGTGGTGACCACACGCCTATCCAGAAGGCGCTTTCACGATTTGCATTTTGACAATTCCTTTTGTGAGGCATCTCGACTCTCCAAGTCACGATCTCTAAAATGGAGATTAGCTTCATGCTAGCTCCTCCCTTGAGCCTTCGTCGATGTGACCATAGGTTATGACCAGGGGCCAATTCTGAACACACATTTTGCATTTTGCGTTTCGGGGATTTTGTGAAGAGTCATCTCGACTCTCCATGTCCCAAAATCCGAAATGGAGCTTGTCTCTTTGAGCTCTTCTCTACAGCTCTTCGACAATGTGACCACCAACAATGACCAAGCGCTTTCGTAATTTCTCATTTTGGAATTCCTATGATAAAGGGTCTTGACACTCCAAGTCGCAATCACTGAAATGGAGCTTGGTTTCACTAGCTCCTTCCTCCATCTTCCGCAGATGTGACCACTGGCTATGACCACAGCCTTATTCGAAAACACATTTCGACGTTTCGGCATTTCTGTGATGAAGTGTTTCGACACTCCATGTCACGAACCCCGAAATGATCTCAAGGTATTTCGGCGTTTCGGCATTTTTGTGATGAAGTGTTTTGACACTCCAAGTCACGAACCTCGAAATGATCTGAAGGTATTTCGGCATTTCGCATTTCGGTGTTTTGACATTTCTATCATGAAGTGTTTTGACACTCCAGATCACGAACCTCGAAATGATCTGAAGGTATTTCAGCATTTCTCATTTTATGATTTCATCATTCTTGTCGTGAGTGTCCTTGACACCTCCAACTCCTGGTATCCAAAACTCTAAAATGGATTCAGATCAACGATCCACGATCTCCCTTTGATCAACAACTCAGATTAAATCGTGGTTTCGCATTTCGCGATTTCGAGAGATTATAGCACCTCTTTCCTTTGACTTTCCAGTCAGTGAAATGTTGATCTGTGACCACGTGTCCTGCCCAAAGATGGACGGTCCTCCTACTTTTGGGATTTTGTAATCCCGCTTCTCCTAACACTTTAAAGAATGTGCAGGTTCTTCTGGATCCAACGATGGTCGGACCCTGCGCTCAGATCTAACACCCAAGATTTGTCCTCCATATTTGTTCTCCTCCTTTATGGATTCAGATCTGATGGTCTTCAAGAATTCTGAATGGGATCCAACGATCACTGTTGCTCTTCATTGTTACGCTTTTGATCTTTCCATGCCATCATCGCTGCTAATCTTCCTTGCCTGCCTGTTTTCCATTATTGTCTCTCAACTGTAAACCTGCCAACATCGCTATTATTCTTTCCTGTAACCATACCTTCATCATTGTTGTTCTTGCCATCAATAACTGTAAGCATGCTATCATTGTTTTTGTTCTTGCCTGTAGACATGCCATTGTTGATGTTGTTCTTGCCATCAATGACAAGCACGCTCTTCTTGTAAAGATGCCAACACTTTCTTTGTGGTTGGTCGACACGCAACGATGTTTATATATTATATTAATGATCTGCATAATTACATATACAAAAATCAGGCTCCTCGCCTTAACACTTAGGCTCTCCTCCCTATTAAACACATAATCCCACCATCTTATCAATACTCGACTCACTAGCCTACAAAACATTATTACAATTCATAATATCATTGGGGCACTACTGAGGGATATTATAGACTTGGTCATGATATACCAGTAGGTGTAGCAAATAGGGGTCTGGGTTTGAAACCACCTGATATGAACGATAAGTTTTGCATTTTCGGAGGTGACCCGATAACTAAGGCTTCGAGAGAAGGTCACCGTAACCACCACTCAGGTTGTTGATTGAATACTGAACCAGAGGACATGTGTAATTGAAAACCACCTCCTCTATTGAGAACCTAACCCCAAAACGAAAAACCACAATGATGCAATGAATGTGAGCCTAATCTAAGAGGAAGAGGGTGTAATTGTTTCAGAGTATGGCTGACAGTCCTGTACAACAGTGAATAGACTGCGATAAGACAATAGGGGATAGCGTTCATATTTCAAAGTTATATCAAAGTTTAGTTTCATAAGCGATTGTGGAGGTGGTAGGTGATAAAAAAATCTCCAAATGAATAAAAATACTAAGGCATACCCCAAAGGTGATCAACTCATATACCGATGGCAGCTCATAGAATGGTGGCAGCTCATCTCTGAGAAGAGATGTGACGGCTACTCGCATTTGCAAGAAGATGATTCCAATGAGGATCTGAAGGCCTCTTTTACAATAAGAAGGAATGCCAAAAACCCTAGACATCCAAAAACCTAACCCTAGGAGATGGAGCGCCAAAAGTCGTTTGGGCCCCATCTGGGTAAGTGAGTACATCAACTTCCCGGGGTCGTAACTTTTGCATACGATATTTGTTTTAGGCGTGTGATAGCTTGTTGGAAAGGTATCATAGAGGATATTCATTTTGGGGGCTCAACCATGCCTTTGGCTATGATTGAGAACTTCAATATCTAAAAACCTTCATTTGCGCCCTCAAAATGGCCCCGGAAGTTAAAACCTGCTAAAAATAGTAAATTGCCAAAATTGCCAGAAAACTGTTTTGAGCCATTTGGAAAAGGTGGGTAGCCACCGATATCCACCTGGATCAATCCTCCCTCATTAGGAAGCAATGGTCTCCATTGCGTTGAGTTCCCGGGGTAGAGGGAAAAGCGTTTGTTAAATATGCATCTTGGTGCGCTACTTGTCTTGTTGGAGATGTCACGCTACTCGGTTTGTGGAAATCTGTCACGAACCTGTTGAGGTTGAGGCTGTTCAACAAGTCGAGATACATGAGAGGACAATGTGCAGAAGGAATCTTTGCACTTTGTTGCATCCTTATCGACCTGCTTCTGTGGGATAGAAGGTGCTTGGGGCAAGACTGTAGTGGTTGAAGTGTCCTTTTGTTCTCCTTTTGAACAGATTGTGAAGAAGCTGAACTTTGCAGTATGAGATACTACCTTGCGACACTTTTTAGGTGGCACGGTAGTCGGAACTACCTCTAGTATTCTGTAGATATGACCCCCCAAAGTAACAATGACACTACGGGGTTGAGACTCATAAACAGCATGGCGCTTCCACATATATGGTTGGCCCAAGAGAACATCACAAACATTCAGTGGAGCAACATCACATAATACCTCATCCTTGAAGGGCTGGATGTCGTATGACAATCGACATTGCTGACTTACACGAAGATCTCGTCCTGGGCGAAGCCACCTGATGTTGTATGGTTGTGGATGTGGTGTTGTCAACAATCCCAACTGTTTGACGACCTCTGCTGAGATGAGGTTCTTCTGGCTTCCACAATCAACAATAAAATGCAACGGGGTCCCCTTCACCCACATCTGTGAATGAAAAAGGCACTCCCCCTCTTCAGGATTTGTTGGTTCTTCTAGTTGAATTGTTGCGGTTGTGACAATAGCAGTGGGGTCTGCGTCAATGATCTGTCCTTTACCAGTATTTTCATAATCGGATTTTGAATCAGGGTTCGGCTCCTTGTCTTTGATCTTGGCCACCAATGACTATTTTGAGCGACATTCATTGGTGTTGTGCCAGGGGATTTTGTTGAAATCGCACCATTTTCCGGTGTCCTTCTTTGTTTTCCCGTGACCCTTCTTTTCCTGTGTCTTGGACTAGTTTTTGGGAGACTGTTTGTTAGGGACGTCTTTGTCATACTTTAGTTTTTGCGTATTTGCAAAACCAAAATCCCGTTTGTTCTGGTGCTTAAATTTCTTCTCGATTTTANGTCCAGAAAATCCATTTCAGTTTGGATGTATCTGTGTAGAGCCCCACGGTATTTGTAGAGCCCCACGGAAGGTATTGGTGAACTCCGGAATTGCTTGGCCCCTCTCTTGCCGCAGTGTGGTCCATCTCATATACTGGTCATCATAGTTGCCAATAGGGTAATACTGTTCCTTTACCGCATCCACAAAAAAATCCCAAGTGGGATCGGCCTCATATATTTCAGATTCCTTTGTGGAACTTTGCTCCCAGTAAGTTTCCCACCAATGTTTGACATGAGGGAGAGATTTAAGGAGCACGAAGGTGATATTTTCTTTGTCAGAAAAATTGTGAACAAAGAAATATCCTTCTAGGAGAGTTAACCATTTTTCTAGGACTTCTGCATCTATCTGTCCTTCAAATACAGGAATATCAAAATTAACTTGTACCTTGAAAGGCAAGGTGCCTCCAAAGTGGTCACTTGATGAAGATGCGCCTGTTGTTATTAGCAGTCATTGAAGGATGTGGGAAAAAATCTCCATCATTTCGTCCCTCTATCGCGTGAGAGCTTGCTCAAGCAACAGATTGATAAGATCGTCTGCTCCGTCATTTTTCTTTTCTTCCACTATTGAGGGTTTATTGGGTGTGCGAGAGAGATTGTCTTCAAGAGAGACAAGCTAGAGACCCAACTTGCTATACTCGGACCTCGTTGGGGACATGCACTGAAAAAATTATCAAGAGCAGCCTGCTCTGATACCACTGATCCGGATTATTTTCAGCACGAAATGAGATCGGAGATATAATAAAGAAATGCACAGAGATATCACAGATATTCAATAATATAACATAAATGTACTAGAGATGCAACCATAAACATAGATATACAGTAATACATGATTTCTATTAATGAAATAAATGTACAGAGATTGTAAAAACACGGAGTGAAAGACTCACTAGAATGGTGGCAGCTCATCTCTGAGAAGAGATGTGACGGATACTCGCATTCGCAAAAAGATGATTCCAATGAGGCTTTGAAGGCCTTTTTTAGAATAAGAAGGAATTCCAAAAACCCTAGACATCCAAAAACCTAACCCTAGGATATGGAGCGCCAAAAGTCGTGTGGGCCTCGTCTGGGTAAGTGAGTACATCAACTTCCCGAGGTCATAACTTTTGCATACGATCTCCGTTTTAGGTGTGTGATAGCTCGTTGGAAAGGTATCGTCGAGGAGATTTATTTTGGGGGCTCAATTATTCCTTTAGCTATCATTTGNAAATTGCCAAAATTGCCAGAAAACTATTTTGAGCCATTTGGAAAAGGTGGGTGGCCACTGATATCCACCTGGATCATATACTAATGGTAATTTCACAAAACGATATGCTCAATACCCTTTAAGGTTCTTAAGATCATTTGGTGTTTTTAAAGACTCATCCAATTTCACCAGGAGAAGCTTTAGAATTTGTATGATGTGTTTAGACCAAGCTTGTTTCAATTTCATGCTTAAACAGTCATGAAATTGAACAAGCATAAACGAGAGATTTATTTAAAGAGATAAACTTAAAAAACACACCACAACCAATCAAGTGATTTTTTCAAAACAAAAATCATAATTGAATTCTTCGCAGACACAGAGAGGCAGCGATTAAAAAATTTCTTTCATCAAAACTATGTTTTAAATATCGATGAAAACGACACGAATATTTGGCTGCCAATAGGTACTCTAATGTAGGTGCATTGAGAGTATGGGAGTATGGTTATCAGTAAGCAAATAAAACCCAAGATGATGATTGAAGATGATGTAGGGGGAGTAAAATGTTTAGGTATGAATACATGTGATGGAAGAATGGTTGATAAAACATGTACAAGAAAAGGGTTCCTAGAGAACCAATGGATGCAATAGTTGGTGACTCATGTATTCCACCGGATGGTAATATTTGTATATGGACTTCAACAATGTTTATGTTTTCCAGGTACATGATAAAAATTGAAGAAGATCGATGATGACAAAAGTTTGCAGAAGATAGAGAGTAGTGACGACAAAGATGAATGAACATGAAGATGAGATGAGTTCAAAGGACTAGTGAAAAAGAGAAATGATTGATCGTACAAGTATTTGTTAAGGGGGGAGTATGATGAAATGACTCTTACGTTTGATGTGTAATAAATAAAGTAAATGGTGGCTTTGTAATGAGGTAGACTAATTCTAGAAGTCTACGTATGAATTAGAGATGAGGAGAAATGAGAGAAGTTAGGGATGAAGATTTGATGAGGAGAAATGAGAGAAGTTAGGGATGAAGATTTGATGAGAGATTCATGGAGATTTTTTGGAGAAAGTTATAGAGATAGTTATGCATTTGGTTTGAACATAACATCTAATTATGAAATAGTTGTTATGGTCACCTATCATTATATAAGGGACCTTTTTTGCATTAGAAGGTAACACATGAGAATTATTTGATTATATATAATTTCCCCTTCCAGGATCTGTTGACCATGATATCCCAGTGTCCCTTTCTTTGTATAATGTTTTTGTGTGTGTATATATGTTGTGTGATATCAATGTGCATCAATAAGCTTATGTCGATGTGGTGGTTGTTAGAAAAATTGGGATAAGTGGAATTTTATTTATCTTCACTATGGTTTGGTAGTCCTTTCTTGCTACCATATATGGCCACATCAAGCATTCTTGGTTTAGGTAAGGCCTAGTCATCATATTCCTCTTGCAGAACCCCCATACCTATATCACCTTTTCTTGAGAGGCCTTATTCCTGACCTTAATAAACAACCTTTTCACCTTAATCATCCTTTCCTTACACATTTACTGATTGATACTTCTACCTGTGAATCTCATTGTTTTGGCCCATTATTGTTGTTTATCAATAATTTGTTGAATCAAATGAAAACTAAGGTGTTTGAGTGCCAAACTTCTCCAAGCCGCTTTAGACCATTTACCCCATAAAACTGCAACTACCTTGCACATCACCCAAACCTTCAGTCTATTTCAGTTATTTCATCAATATTATATTTTCAATGGCAAAAATGTTTTTTGGATGTCAATGAGCCCCACCAAAATAATTTTATAAACATGCTTCTACAATAACAAGATTCATTGTTTCAAATAATTAAGTAGTTAAAAAATATAGCTTATGCCTCTAGTTTTAGCATTTAAGGTGTATTTGAGAAGTAAACACCCCTCACATCCCTTGCTTTGTCACTTAGTTTGAAAGCAAGGGGAATGAAACAAACATACCCCAAGATCAAAGGCTTCACAATTATGAGTAGAGAAACCTCTTACTTTCTCCTCACAATTATTCAAGATTCAATAGGTAATTATGCCTCATAAAAACTTTCAACCTTCTATTTGTTTGGTGACAAGATCTATTTAATAGAGGCTTTTGACAAACTATTATACGTAGCTCAAGGCCATCTCTTATGCAATTTTTTTATAAATTATTTTTAGATGCATATCACAATCACCATCCCCATTTGTATTACATTATTCTCATATATTTAGATAGATGAACATATTTATTTTCATCTTATGCGATGTAGATGTATATTTATTTTATTGTTTATTAGGTTAGGTCTAATTTGAATAGTTAAAAGGAAACACATTTTCCTTTTCACGCAGTTCAAATCTATATTCTAAGGGAAATTCATCAATACTTCTCTACGTTTTGTGATGCGCACGTCATCCCATAGGGCTTACTTGTAATATATTTATTTAAACTTGATAACAATTTTAAGTAAAACATAGATTCATGAATATGAGTATAATCGTTTTGAATTTAAAACTACTGGCCAATAATGGTAACTTTTAGATTCATGATTTTGATTATCATACTTTTGAATTTAAAACAACTTGCCCTAATGATATTCTAGATTCATGGTTCCTCACCTTTGATTTTTTTATATATTATTATTATGATAAGTTATTTTAAAAGGCATCCAAGGTGATTGAGAGTTCCATATGTCTAGGTTTTTATGATGCAAATGGTTTTAGAAAGGCGATTAAGACATTACCGTAGGTCGAACACTAGAAACTTGGGGTGAATTAATCACGGGAGATTATATACAAGTGTTTGAATTTGCTACGCATTCTTACGAGTTATATAAATTCTTTATTTAATAATTTGTTTTTTTTAGTTTTTTTTTTTTTTTGAAAATGCATCTTTTACTTATGAGCCTACGCTAATAGGGTTTGGTAAACAATACAATTTTTTATTTTTTTCGTAATTGTGGTTTAAATTTAAAAAAATAATTATGATTTCAATAAATTAAATGCAATTTAGGTGGTCAATTTATTAACATAGAAACCCTTAGTATGGTGGGATTCTGCTTAAAATTTTGACTTCTTTAAAATTTAAAATAGCAAATAGAATTGTGATTTTCATCATTGTCGTACACATATGTCAAATCATTTATTTTTATTTTGTTAATATTTTAATTTTTCTTAAATACTTAGTGGTGGTAATTAGTGAGCTATCAAAGTAATTTTTAAATATAATTAGGTAAATGTTAAAAAGTAAACACATAAACGGATGTCTTTATAATAGCTAGGAAATTAATGATTGAAATCACAACTATTAATTTTGTGTGACTACTAAGAATATTCCAGCCATTCCATAGAAAACTTATTAAGCACTAAACCCATATTAAATCTGCCCATTGTCAATAAGTGTACGCCTTTCGGCATAAAAAATAAATTATAAAAAATGTTTGTTATTATAATAATTTTATTTATATTAATTATTTAAAAAATAATAATATTCATTTCATTATTTCAAGTGTTTAATAATAATAATAATAATAATAATAATAATAATAATAAAAGAAAAAGGAAAAAAACAGCACGTCAAATTGGTGTACGAGACTCCCTTATTTGTGGGATAAGGGACCCTCCTCCACCCAACAATTTGAATTATAAATATAAAATTTTTTAAATGAATAATATTGGATTTATAAATACAATATTAGTATTGTATAAACAAAATGTGTGTCATCTAGTTGTCACCCCTCCATGCAAAAATGATTATATTTATAATAAAAATGTTTATCATGCAAAGAGATGACAACTCAAAAAAAAATTACTCCCAAATTAACCCACTCCCATGTATTTATACCGACCGACATGCACGATGTCTTTATACCGACCGACATGCACGATCCTTTGTGTCGTCATCATATGTTACGAAGCATACCCAGATGCAGGCCCCTTTGTCTCCCCATGACATAATCATCCTTTGTTCAATGGCCCAATAGCGACTCGTCGGAAAAAATTAGAAGAAAAGCCTCTTCGGGACAGCATGCTCTTCATGTTTTGAACATGGTCCTTTGAATATCGCTTCGCCCGCCAAGAATCAACAGAAAACATCCGATCTACGCGCTTTGAGCAGTTTACCCTCCGCACCATATATACACTGCCTTCCATATCTTAATTTTTTCGTGCTAAAGTATTTGTATTTGAACTCAACGCAAGAGACTCGCTGGAGGCTGGAGCAATCACCAGCATCCAGCTTTATTAACGAAACTGCAATATACATATTGTTGAATCAGTGTTTTCAACCATCCTATGGAGGAAATCCCCCCACGGGAACATGCCCATGCTCTAGCAGAGCAAGATCTCGGAGAAAAGTCGTGCCAACTTAAGGGAATCCGAAAGCGAAAATGGGGGAGTTGGGTATCCGAAATTCGAATGCCGAGATCTCGACAGAAGTTATGGCTGGGATCATACGCAACTGCGGAACAGGCTGCCCTCGCCTACGACGCCGCTGTGTATTGCCTTCGAGGGCCCGACGCCAAACTGAACTTCCCCGATTCAATTCCCTGTATTCCCTCTGCGTCTTCTCTATCCCGTCACCAGATTCAGCTCGCCGCCGCCAGACATGCCACCATGGACCAACTCCCTTCCTCTGCGCCCAAAGACACTGACAATTATAATAAGGCGCCGGAGGACTGTCCTTCAGTTCAGCATCAGCAAGAACATGAGTCGGCGTTGTGGGAGAGTCTGTTTGCGGGATCAGATGATTGCCTCACCCAGAATTTGGAGAGTTTGCCGTTAATTGACGAGGCGTCGGCGTCGAACCTCATTCCCAGTCCCAGTTGGGAGGAGCAGCACCATGAACAGCAGGAGGAGGAGAACAACGTCCTTCACCTCACAGACTTGTGGAACTTCGAGCGATGATGACGGATGTCATGCAATGTCAGCCCTTCAGCGTGGGTCGCCAGTCCTGGAATTTCAAATTTACCCAGCCTGTCAAGACAAAAATTGATGACGGTTAAATTATTTTCAAGTAGGTCATTTCACATTTTACCCAAAATCATAAATGTCAAAATATTTTGTATATTGTGTAAATTTTAAAAGACCCGAACTGGAGTATTGGAATTTGTAATTTCAGTGTACATTTACTCCTCCAACTAGTGTAATATGAACTAGTTTTTGTTAACATTTTACACTATTTCCAAATATTTTTATTTCAAATTCTATAAACAATAAGTTATAAAATTATTTGGTGATTAAATAAAATTTATCTAAAATTATATCATTTATTTTTTAATTTTAAAATCATATAAGTTACCTCCCCGGAGGGGGTGTTAGCAACTCATCTTGGTCATTAAGGAGGCTATCCTCTTACGAAGCCATGTCTCCTCCGAATCACGACACTTTTAAATGTCAAGAGATGTGTTTAATTCAGAGCAGAGGAATCAGTAATAATTAATTTAAGCAATTATGGCATTAAGAAACTTTCACAATATAATCAAGTATGGTTAATTTCAAAGAAATATAAAACCACTCAAATATATGGCATTAAAAATACTTCCACAGAATCAATATGAAAATATTACCGAACTATCTCCAAAAGAACATGTGAATACAAAAATCTCAAGCTACTTCTCAAGTCCCACTACTATCTATCGAAGAAAATGGGGGCTCATCATAGCGTAATGTTAAATTTCAGACAGCTTGGCCCATCAAAACGTTTGAGATTCATTCAACAGAACAGTACCAACCAAGGTGAAACCCTAGCTATTTGGATTACCCAAAAATAGGCTGCAATTTCAAAACATTTATATCACTCTAAACCCCAACCAGAAATTAATCGTTCCCCCAAAAGCTTTACGTATCTTGCATACTGTAGAGTGCTTTTCATATACTTAACTGCCAAAACAACGGTAATCAAAACTTAACTTGGCTCTGAACACTCAAATCATTTTAGAGATCAACAAGTTCTTCCTCCGGAATTTCCTCCACATTGAACTCGAGGAACCTCCAATTTACTAGGTCTCCAGTGTATTTAAAATATCCATTTTTGGCGTTTGCCATGCCGCTGCCCTC
>JASDQU010371477.1:100103-116622 GCA_032191745.1 Picea mariana | reverse complement strand
AAAGATTCACAAGTGTTCTGCAAAACTGTCAAGACGATCAAGAAATATTTTGAATCAAGTTAGATGTTAACATGTGTATCTTTAGGAATAATTTAACATCTAAGGATTTTCAAATCATCCATGCATAAGCATTTTCTTCATTTACTGACGGAAGTGGGGAAACTTTTGGGATTAAACAGAGAGGAATTGGGAAACCCAATAGACATCGATGTGAATCCCAAGGAAGATGCACTACCTCAACTAGCCAGATTCTTAAAATGCTCAGTCTCTCAGCTTATTAAAGGACAATAATAGTTTAGCACAAGTCCCAAGGAAGTAGTTGATCAGGTCTAACTAAATAGTTGTTAGAAGCTAGTTGGTGTTTGACCCATTGAAGCCATAATGTAATAAAGGACATATATATAAGCTTTCCCTCTATTATAAATAAAGAAATGGTCATTTTTCTCTTAGTTTTGGTTATAGTATTCATGTTTTCATGTTCTAGTTACATTCCCAAATGTTGTTATTGCAAATCAAAAGTGATATATATATATATATATATATATATATATATATATATATATATATATATGCGCGAGAAAAAATCCTCATAAGTTTTTTAGAAAACGTTAATCTTGATTAAAGCCTAAAACTTTTCCATTAATTAAATAAAAATTAAATACTAACATAAAATAACATTGAATTTAAATTTGTAAATATTTGTAGAAAAAGAATCTATAACTAGTGATGATGATTAATGTCCACTAAGACCGAATTGGTCTACGGACCTTAAGAGGGTAAGTGATTACTTATGATTCTTTAGAATTTAGTTTGTGTGCTCGAAAAGCATTAAGAGGAGCTTTCCAAGATCACCATAGTTTTGTTGAGTTAAGAGGTTAGGAAGGTTGGTAGTGTGACAAATATTTTGAAAATGAGATCTAATCTCAGTATAGGCTGGACAATTTAAGAGAAAGTGTTTTTCATCTTCAACCTTCTTAGTGTCACAAAGGTGACACACTCTTTCATCCCATGGAGTTTTAGGAATTGACCAACGGACAATTTCACTAGGGAGCTTGTGAGAATTTGTTCTTATCTAGGCAATTCTTATTTTTTTCTTTACACTCGTCAAAATAGATAGACAATTTTGTTCTTCTAGATTATGGTTGATTACATCCTTATAATACCTTAACTTTCTTTTTTCCTTTAACTCTTTATCAAACCACATTTTCTCCTTAAATTTTGATTTGATGATATTTTTAATAGTATCTTTATTCTAAAAAATGGTGTCTACCATGATTCCCCAATAGTTTAGCCAAGACTAGTCATCTTTATGCCATCCTCACTTAAGTCAATGGTCGTTATGACTTGATTTTGAAGCAATTTTAGGAAGCCTATTATCTTCCATATTGTTTAACTTGTTCTTATACATTAGGCATCTAGTCATAGCCATGCTCTCAATGGGGGAGAGGCTTGTTTCTAAGAGGAGGATGGGATAGGGTGTATTTCCTTTAATTTTGATATTATAAGTTATAAAATTCTTTTGTAATTTCTCTATCTTTCTCCAGGATTCACGAGAGATACTATAGCCCCAGACTTCACATCCATAAAGAATAACATGTGTAATGAGAGTCTCAAAGAGAAGTTTCTTATTATCCCAAATCCAAAGATCGATTGAATTACAATTGTTTTCAAGCCTGTAATAAGCTTTCCATCCCCCAATAATCCTTTTCTCAATGTTATAATTCCAGTTGAGCTTGTGGTGAATATCAATTTCAAGATATTTGTATGAATTCACTTCCTCCAAGTTGTTGTTGTCATATACAAAGGTATAATAAGTGATTTTATTGGATTTAATAATCATGACCTTAGTCTTATCAGTATCAACATTCATACCCATATTGGAGCAAAATTCCTTGAGGATTCTTAGTTGGTTTTCAAGATCACGGGGACTCATTTCCATAAGAACGATATCATCATCATAAAGAAGAAGATTGATGACTATACCAGTGAGAGTAGGGCCGACACAACCTTCTTTTTCCAAACGATCTTCTAACTTATCAATGTATATGCCAAAAGGGGTAGGGGACAAGGGGCAACCTTATTTGACTCCAATATTCCAGTTAATCTCTTTCGAACAACCCTCAATGTTTTTAAACTTAGAAATAACGTTCTCATACATCCTTAGTGAAACAACCCTCAACTCAAGAGGCACTTTTATCTCTTCCAACCTATTCCAAAGTTTTTTCCTAGGAACCATGTCAAAAGTTTTTCTAAAGTCAACAAAATAACAAAAAAGATTGGTTTTAGTATTGCAGAACTTCTCTGCAATGATCCTAAAAGTAACAAGATGGTCCACAGTTGAATGATATCTCCTAAACCTTGCTTGGCCTTTAGCTCTTTTACTGTGACTTTCTAGCTAAAGGCTAATCCTTTTTTCCAAAATAATTCAATAAAGCTTGGCTAAAATTAGGCTAATCATAATGGTCCTATAATTAGAGGGAATATTTTTATCCCCATTTTTAAAAATAGGAACAATGAGGCTTTGCATCCAGGGTTTAGGGAAGCCCTACTTGACTGCTAAATTGAAGAGCTTGTGTGTGTGAGGGATAAGGATAGGCCCTCCGATTTTAAAAATTTCAGCTTGGTAGCCTTCAATGTCCTTAGCTTTCCCATTTGCAAGCCGCTTAACCGCGAACTCTATGTCATCTAAAGAAAAACTACATTCTCTGTACGGACAATAGGAATGGTGTCCATGGCATTAGGGAACTTGTAAATACTTTTAAGGTAGGAATTCAAGTCCCTTAAGGGAATCATATTATTTGTTTTAGTATTGCGGTTTAGAATCTGACTCCATAACTTCTTATGATCCAACTTAGATAGTTGTTAAAGATGCTCTTTCATTTTATTGAATTAGTACATTTTTTTTCCTTTTAATTAGGGATTTGTAAGTATTGATCTTATTGAGTTTCATTCTATTATTCTTTTTACAGGACACCTCCAAAGAGAACTTGTTAATAAAAGTAGAAAGGGTAGTTATAAAATTATGATAGAGTTCTTCAATATTGTCCTTATAAATTAGGAGATGTAATTACTATTTAAATCTTTTAAGAAAAGATCTTACTTTTGTCAAAAATAGTTATTTTTTATTATCAAAATTTATAATAAAATTTAAATAAATTAAAAATAATTAAAATCATTAATATTATTTTATAATTATATATATTATTTCATACACATGGTATAAGTTATAAGTGGTTATAAATGGAATTTAAATTTGTACAAGAAAATGACAATTTTTTTTTTTTAAATTCTAAATCTAATTAACTCAACCATCTAAACTATATTTAACTAACCACACCATATTCCTCATAAGTCTTTTAGATGCTTGAGAAAGAATGTAAATTTCAATTTTTGTTTCTTTAGATATTCCACAAAACTTAATTTCTTTTAATCTTTCTCAATATTTCACACATTTGAAAATTTAAGTTATCTGAAAGTAGGTTGAAAATACATGACATACACACGCAGCTCTAGTTACTTCTGTTAGTTGGGAGTCAACAATCCCTGAACAAAGCTTGTTAGATCACGGTCAAGTCAGCACACCAAATAATAATTTATTTTTAAGATCATGATCAAACCAGCACACTAAATTGATGTATGAGACCTCCGTAAAATCTATGAAGGTAAACATACCCTATCCTACCCCTCTCTGGATTTTAATCTATAACCTTTTAAGAAAAAACACATATTCTTAACCATTAGACTCACTCAAACTATCGGTTAATAACGACTTTCAAAATGATCCAAACTGAAGCGTTACCTAAAACGTGGCTACTAGCAAGTGGGGACCCACGCTGGAGGGCTGACATTGCATGACATTCGTCATCATCGCTCGAAGTTCCACAAGTCTGTGAGGTGAAGGACGTTGTTCTCCTCCTCCTGCTGTTCATGGTGCTGCTCCTCCCCACTGGGACTGGGAATGAGGTTCGACGCCGACGCCGACGCCTCGTCAATTAACGGCAAAGTCTCCAAATTCTGGGTGAGGCAATCATCTGATCCCGCAAACAGACTCACCCACAACGCCGACTCATGTTCTTGCTGATGCTGAACTGAAGGAGAGTCCTCCGGCGCCTTATTATAATTGTCAGTGTCTTTGGGCGCAGAGGAAGGGAGTTGGTCCATGGTGGCATGTCTGGCGGCGGCGAGCTGAATCTGGTGACGGGATAGGGAAGACGCAGAGGGAATACAGGGAATTGAATCGGGGAAGTTCAGTTTGGCGTCGGGCCCTCGAAGGCAATACACAGCGGCGTCGTAGGCGCGGGCAGCCTGTTCCGCAGTTGCGTATGATCCCAGCCATAACTTCTGTCGAGATCTCGGCATCCGAATTTCCGATACCCAACTCCCCCATTTTCGCTTTCGGATTCCCTTAAATTGGCACGACTTTTCTCCGAGATCTTGCTCTGCTAGAGCATGGGCATGTTCCCGTGGGGGGATTTCCTCCATAGGATGGTTGAAAACACTGATTCAACAATATGTATATTGCAGTTTCGTTAATAAAGCTKGATGCTGGTGATTGCTCCAGCCTCCAGAGAGTCTCTCGCGTTGAGTTCAAATACAAATGCTTTRGCACGAAGAAATTAAGATATGGAAGCCAGTGTATATATGGTGTGGAGGGTAAACTGCTCAAAGCGCGTAGATCGGATGTTTTTTGTTGATTCTTGGCGGGCGAAGCGATATTCAAAGGACCATGTTCAAAACATGAAGAGAATGCTGTCCCGAAGAGGCTTTTCTTCTAATTTTTTCCGACGAGTCGCTATTGGGCCATTGAACAAAGAAGATTTTGTCATGGGGAGACAAAGGGGCCTGCATCTGAGTATGCTTCGTAACATATGATGACGACACAAAGGGTCGTGCATCTCGGTATAAAGACATGGGAGTGGGTTGGAGTGGGTTAATTTGGGAGTAATTTTTTTTTTTTGAGTTGTCGTCTTTTTGTATGATAAACATCTTCGTCATAAACATAATCATTGTTGTATGGAGGGGTGACAACTAGATGACACACATCCATTTAGAAGAGTTGTTTATACAATATTAATACTATATTTATAAATCTAATATTATTCATTTAAAAAATTTATATTTATAATTCAAATCGCTGAGTAGAGGGGTCTCTTGTCTCACAAACAAGAGGATCTCATACACCAATTTAACATGCTAGTATTTTATTTTTTATTTTATTATTATTATTATTAAAAACTTGAAATAATAAAATAAATATTATTATTTTTTAAATAATTGATATAAATAAAATTATTATAATAACAAACATTTTTTATAATTTATTTTTACAAGCGTACACCTATTGACAATGGGCAGATTTAATAGGGGTTTAGTGCTTAATAAGTTTTCTATGGACAGGATTAAATATGCCTCGAATATTCTTAGTAGTCACACAAAATAAATGGCTGTGATTTCAATCATTAACTTCCTAGCTATTATAAAGAAATCCGTTTATGTGTTTACTTTTTTACATTTACCTAAACATATTTAAAAATTACTTTGATAGCGCAATGATTGCCACGTAAGTGATTAACAGAAATTAAAATATTAACCCTAAATAAATGAAGCTCAACTATTTATTTGTTAATCAATAATAAAATTTAATATATTCTTTTAAGGATTCTTTTCATCTTATCAGCGTTTCAGCGTTGATCAGCCACACTAATCACAATCTTAACCATTATAACTTTAACTTTGGTAAACATCATCATACCATTTCAAATTTTCTAATACCGTACTTTTAAAATTTATTATAATTATAATTTATTTTAAAATTTAATTTATATATTATTAAATATAAACCGTTTTCTTTACTTTATTTACTTTATTGCCGTTCTTTTTTTATATTATTTCTAATATATAATTTGTTTTATTGTCCTTCTGTGTTTTTATAGTATTTCTCATTATCTATATGATCTGATTTGATTTGGCATATGTGAACGACAATGATGAAAATCACAATTCTATTTGCTATTTGCTATTTTAAATTTTAAAGAGGTCAAAAATTTACGCAGAATCCCACCATACTAAGGGTTTCTATGTTAATAAATTGACCACCTAAATTGCATTCAATTTATTGAAATCATAATTATTTTTTTAAATTTAAACCACAATTACGAAAAAAATAAAAAATTGTATTGTTTACCAACCCCTATTAGCGTAGGCTCATAAGTAAAAGATGCATTTTAAAAAAAATAAAAAACTAAAAAAAAAACAAATTATTAAATAAAGAATTTATATAACTCGTAAGAATGCGTAGCAAATTCAAACACTTGTATAAAATCTCCCCTGATTAATTCACCCCATAAGAATGCAAAGCAAATTTTACCACTCGCACGAAGACCCACTTTCATAAGAAGTTTCTAATGTTCGACCTACGGTAATGTCTTAATCGCCTTTCTAAAACCATTTGCATCATAAAAATCTAAACATATGCAACTCTCCATAACCTTGGATGCCTTTTAAAATAACTTATCACAATAATAATATATAAAAAAATCAAAGGTGGGGAACCATGAATCTAGAATATCATTACGGGCAAGTTGTTTTAAATTCAAAAGTATGATAATCAAAATCATGAATCTAAAAGTTACCATTATTGACCAGTAGTTTTAAATTCAAAACGATTATACTCATATTCATGAATCTATGTTTTACTTAAAATTGTTATCAAGTTTAAATAAATATATAACAAGTAAGCCCTATGGGATAGCACAATTGGTGCGACATGCGCATATTCCTTCAATAGTGGGGAGGTCACGAGTTCAAGCCTTGTGTCTTTGGGTTACGATTTAGCATCTTTACCATCCACAAAACGTAGAGAAGTATTGTAAGATTTGAACTGTGTGAAAAGGAAAAGGTGTTTACTTATGCCATATACATCGCATAAGATGAAAATAAATATGTTCATCTATCTAAATATATGAGAATAATGTAATACAAATGGGGATGGTGATTGTGATATGCATCTAAAAATAATTTATAAAAAAATTGCATAAGAGATGGCCTTAAGCTATGTATAATAGTTTGTCAAAAGCCTCTATTAAACATAAAGGATCTTAGGATCATATTGTAGTTTTCTAGTATTGGAGATAGATCTTGTCACCAAACAAATAGAAGGTTGAAAGTTCTTATGAGGCATAATTACCTATTGAATCTTGAATAATTGTGAGGAGAAAGTAAGAGGTTTCTCTACTCATAATTGTGAAGCCTTTGATCTTGGGGGTATGTTTGTTTCATTCCCCTTGCCTTCAAATTAAGTGACAAAGCAAGGGATGTGAGGGGTGTTTACGTCTCAAATACACCTTAAATGCTAAAACTAGAGGCATAAGCTATAATTTTCAACTACTCAATTATTTGAAACAATGAATCTTGTTATTGTAGAAGCATGTTTATAATATTATTTTGGTGGGGCTCATTGACATCCATAAAACATTTGCCATTGAAAATATAATATTGATGAAATAGCGGAAATAGACTCAAGGTTTGGGTGATGAGCAAGGTAGTTTCAATTTTATGGGGTAAATGGTCTAAAGCGACTTAGAGAATTTTGACACTCAAACACCTTAGTTTTCATTTGATTCAACAAATTATTGATAAACAACAATAATGGGCCAAAACAATGAGATTCACAAGTAGAAGTATCAATCAGTAAATGTGTAAGGAAAGGATGATTAAGGTGAAAAGGTTGTTTATTAAGGTCAGGAATAAGGCCTCTCAAGAAAAGGTGATATAGGTATGGGGGTTCTGCAAGAGGAATATGATGACTAGACCTTACCTAAACCAATAATGCTTGAAGTGGCCATATATGGTAGCAAGAAAGGACTAACAAACCATAGTGAAGATAAATAAAATTCCACTTATCCCAATTTTTCTAATAATCACCACATCGACATAAGCTTAATGATGCACATTGATATCACACAACATATATACACACACAAAAACATTATACAAAGAAAGGGGTAGTGGGATATCATGGTCAACAGATCCCGGAAGGGGAAATTATATATAATCAAATAATTCTCATGTGTTACCTTCTAATGCAAAAAAGGTCCCTTATATAATGATAGGTGACCATAACAACTATTTCATAATTAGATGTTATGTTCAAACCAAATGCATAACTATCTCTATAACTCTCTCCAAAATATCTCCATGAATCTCTCATCAAATCTTCATCCCTAACTTCTCTCATTTCTCCTCATCTCTAATTCATACGTAGACTTCTAGAATTAGTCTACCACATTACAAAGCCACCATTTAATTTATTCATTCACATCAAACATAGGAGTCATTTCATCATACTCTCCCCTTAACAAATACTTGCACGATCAATCATTTCTCTTTTTCACTAGTCCTTTGAACTCATCTCATCTTCATCTTCATTCATCTTTGTCGTCACTACTCTCTATCTTCTGCAAACTTTGGTCATCATCGATCTTCTTCAATTTTCATCTTGTACCTGCAAAACATAAACATTGTTGAAGTCCATATACAAATATTACCATCCGCTGGAATACATGAGTCACCAACTATTGCATCCATTGGTTCTCTAGGAACCCTTTTCTTGTACATGTTTCATCAACCATTCTTCCATCACATGTATTCATACCTGAATGTTTTACTCCCCCTACATCAACATCAATCATCATCTTGGGTACCTATTAGCAGCCAAATATTCATGTCGTTTTCATCGATATTTAAAACACAGTTTTGATGAAAGAAATTTTTTAATGGCTGCCTCTTTGTGTCTGCGAAGAATTCAATTATGATTTTTGTTTTGAAAAAATCGCTTGATTGGTTGTGGTGTGTTTTTTAAGTTTATCTCTTTAAATGAATCTCTCGTTTATGCTTGTTCAATTTCATGACTGTTTAAGCATGAAATTGAAACAATCTTGGTCTAAACACATCATACAAATTCTAAAGCTTCTCCTGGTGAAATTGGATGAGTCTTTAAAAACACCAAATGATCTTAAGAACCTTAAAGGGTATTGAGAATATTGTTTTGTGAAATTACCATTAGTATATGATCCAGGTGGATATCGGTGGCCACCCACCTTTTCCAAATGGCTCAAAACAGTTTTCTGGCAATTTTGGCAATTTACTATTTTTAGCAGGTTTTAACTTCCGGGGCCATTTTGAGGGCCCAAATGAAGGTTTTTTGAGATCAAGGTTCTAAATGATATCCGAAGGCATAATTGAGCCCCCAAAATGAATCTCCTCGACGAAACCTTTCCAACGAGCTATCACATGCCTAAAACAAAGATCGTATGCAAAAGTTACGACCCCGGGAAGTTGATGTACTCACTTACCCAGACGAGGCCCACACGACTTTTGGCGCTCCATCTCCTAGGGTTAGGTTTTTGGATGTCTAGGGTTTTTGGCATTCCTACTTATTGTAAAAAAGGCCTTCAGAGCCTCATTGGAATCATCTTCTTGTGAATGCGAGTAGCCGTCACATTTCTTCTTAGAGATGAGCTGCCACCATTCTAGCGAGTCTTTCACTCTGTATTTTTACAGTCTCTATACATTTCTTTCATTAATAGAAATCGTGTATTACTGTATATCTGTGTTTATGGTTGCATCTCTGGTACATTTCTGTTATATTATTGAATATTTGTGATATCTCTGTGCATTTCTTTATTATATCTCTGATCTCATTTCGTGTCGAAAATAATTCGGATCAGTGGTATCAGAGCAGGCTACTCTTGATCGTTTTTTCAATGCATGTCCCCAACGAGGTTTGAGTATAGAAATTTGGGTCTCGAGCTTGTCTCTCTTGAAGACAATCGCTCTCGCACACCCAATAAACCCTCAATGGTGGAAGAAAATAAAAATGACGGAGCAAACGATCCTATCACTCTGTTGCTTGAGCAAGCTCTCACGCGATAGAGGGACGAAATGATGGAGAATTTTTCCCACATCCTTCAACGCTTGCCGATAACAGCAGACACATCTTCATCAAGCGACCACTTTGGAGGCACCTCGCCTTTCAAGGTACAAGTTAATTTTGATATTCCTGTATTTGAAGCACAGATATATGCAGAAGCCCTAGAAAAATGGTTAACTCTGCTAGAAGGTTATTTCTTTGTTCACAATTTTTCCGACAAAGAAAAGATCACCTTCATGCTCTTTAAAGCTCTCCCTCATGTCAAACATTGGTGGGAAACTTACTAGGAGCAAAGTTCCACAGAGGACTCTGGAATATACAAGGCCGATCCCACTTGGGATTTTTTTGTGGATGCGGTAAAGGAACAGTATTACCCTGTTGGAAACTATGATGACCGGTACATGAGATGGACCACACTGCGGCAAGAGAGGGGTCAAGCAATTTCAGAGTTCACCAATACCTTCCATACCTTATGCACCAAGCTAGGTATCAAAGACTCCAAACGACATTTGGCTCTGAAATACCATGGGGCTCTACACAGATACATCCAAATTGAAATGGATTTTCTAGACATATCATCACTCGGTGCTGCCTATCAATATGTTGTTAAAATCAAGCAGAAATTTAAGCACCAGAACAAACGGGATTTTGGTTCTGCAAATCCGCAAAAACCAAAGTATGAAAAATACGTCCCTAACAAACAATCTCCCGAAAACCAGTCCAAGACACAGGAAAAGAAGGGTCACAGGAAAACAAAGAAGGACACCGGAAAATGGTGCAATTTCCACAAAATACCCTGGCACAACACCGATGAATGTCACTCAAAATAGTCATTGGTGGTTGAGATCAAAGACAAGGAGCCGAACCCTGATTCAGAATCCGATTATGAAAATACTGGTAAAGGATAGATCATTGACGCAGACCCCACTACTATTGTCACAACTATAGTAATTCAACTAGAAGAACCAACATATCCTGAAGAGGGGGAGCACCTTTTTCATTCACAGATGTGGGTGAAGGGGACCCCGCTGCATTTTATTGTTGATTGTGGAAGCCAGAAGAACCTCATCTCAGCAGAGGTCGTCAAATAGTTGGGAGTGTCGACAACACCACACCCGCAACCATACAACATCAGGTGGCTTCGCCAAGGATGAGATCTCTGTGTCAGCCAGCAATGTCGATTGTCATACGACATCCAACCCTTCAAGGACGAGGTATTATGTGATGTTGCTACTCTGGATGTTTGTGATGTTCTCTTGGGCCAACCATATATGTGGAAGCGCCATGATGTTTATGAGTCTCGACCCCGTAGTGTTAATTTTACTTTGGGGGGTCATATCTACAGAATACCAAAGGTAGTTCCGACTACTGTGCCACCTAAAAAGTGTCGCAAGGTAGTATCTCATACTGCAAAATTTAGCTTATTCACAATCTATTCAAAAGGAGAACAAAAGGACACTACAACCACTACAGTCTTGCCCCAAGCACCTTCTATCCCACAGAAGCAGGTCGATAAGGCTGCGACAAAGTGCAAAGATTCCTTCTGCACATCGCCCTCTCATGTATCTTGACTTGTTGAACAACCTCAACCTCAAAAGGTTTGTGACAGATTTCCACAAACTGAGTAGCATGACGTCTCCAGCAAGACAAGCAACTCACCAAGATGGAGATTCAACAAACGCTTTTCCCTCTCCCCCAGAAACTCAATGCAATGGACACCATTGCTTCCTAAGGAGGGAGGATTGATCCAGGTGGATATCGCTGGCCACCCACCTTTTCCAAATTGATCAAAATAGTTTTCTAGCAATTTTGACAATTTACTATTTTTAGCAGGTTTTAACTTCTGTGGCCATTTTGAGGGCCCAAATAAAGGTTTTTCGAGATCGAGGTTCTCAATGATACTCAAATACATTATTGAGCCCCCAAAATGAATCTCCTCTACGATACCTTTCCAATGAGCTATCACATGCCTAAAACGGAGATCGTATGCAAAAGTTACGACCCCGAGAAGTTGATGTACTCACTTACCCAGACGAGGCCCACACGACTTTTGGCGCTCCATCTCCTAGGGTTAGGTTTTTGGATGTCTATGGTTTTTGGCATTCCTTCTTATTGTAAAAAAGGCCTTCAGAGCCTCATTGGAATCATCTTCTTGCAAATGTGAGTAGCCATCACATCTCTTCTCAGAGATGAGCTGCCACCATTCTATGAGCTACCATCAGTGTATGAGTTGATCACCTTTGGGGTATGCCTTAATCACTTATGAAACTAAAATTTGATATAACTTTGAAATATGAACACTATCCCCTATTTTCTTATCACAGTCTATTCATTGTTGTATAGGACTGTCAGCCATACTCTGAAACAATTACACCCTCTTCCTCTTGGCTTAGGCTCACATTCATTGCATCATTGTGGTTTTTCGTTTTGGGGTTAGGTTCTCAATAGAGGAGGGGGTTTTCAATTACAAATGTCCTCTGGTTCAGTATTCAATCAACAACCTAAGTGGTGGTTATGGTGACCTTCTCTCGAAGCCTTAGTTATCGGGTCACCTCTGAAAATGCAAAACTTATCGTTCATATCAGGTGGTTTCAAACCCAGACCCCTCTTTGCTACACCTGTTGGCATATCATGACCAAGTCTGTAATATACCTCGGTAGTGCCCCAGTGATATTATGAATTGTTATCATGTTTTGTAGGCTAGTGATACGAGTATTGATAAGATGGTGGGATTATGTGTTTAATAGGCAGGAGAGCCTAAGTGTTAAGGCGAGGAGCCTGATTTTTGTATATGTAATTATGTAGATCATTAATATAATATATAAAAATCGTTGCGTGTCGACCGACCATGAAGAAAGTGTTGGCATTTTTACAAGAAGAGCGTGCTTGTCATTGATGGCAAGAAAAACATCAACAATGGCATGTCTACAGGAAAGAACAACAACAACGATAGCATGCTTATAGTTATTGATGTCAAGAACAACAACGACGAAGGTATGGTTACAGGAAAGAATAATAGCGACATTGGTAGGTTTACAGTTGGGAGACAATAATGGAAAACAAGAAGGCAAGGAAGATCAGCAACGATGATGGCATGGAAAGATCATAAGCGTAACAATGAATGTTGGATCCCATTCAGAATTCCCGATGACCGTCAGATCTGAATCCAGAAAGGAGGAGCGCAAAGATGGAGGACAGATCTTGGGCATTAGATCCAAGCGCAGGGTCCGACCATCGTTGGATCCAGGGGAACCTAAACGTTCTTTAAAGTGTTAGGAGAAGCGGGATTACAAAATCCCGAAAGCAGGAGGACCATCCATATTCGAGTAGGACACGTGGTCACAGATCAACATTTCGTTGACTGGAAAGTCAAAGGAAGGAGGTGCCTAACCTCTCGAAATCGTGAAATGCGAAACCAAAATTTAATCTGAGTCGTTGATCAAAGGGAGATCGTAGACCGTTGATTTGAATCCATTTCGGAGTTTCGGATACCGGGAGTTGGAGGTGTCAAGGACACTCACGACAAGAATGATGAAATCGCAAAATGCGAAATGCCGAAATACCTTCAAATCATTTCGAGGTTCGTGACCTGGAGTGTCGAAACACTTCATCATAGAAATGTTGAAACACCGAAATGCGAAATGTCGAAATACCTTTAGATCATTTCGGGGTTCATGACTTGGAGTGTCGAAACACTTCATCACAGAAATGTCGAAATGTCGAAATACAAAATGCCGAAATACCTTGAGATCATTTCGGGGTTCGTGACTTAGAGTGTCGAAACACTTCATCATAGAAATGCTGAAACACCGAAATGCGTTTTCGAATAAGGCTGCGGTCATAGCTAGTGGTCACATCTGTGAAAGATGGAGGAAGGAGCTAGTGAAACCAAGCTCCATTTCGGTGATTGCGACTTGGAGTGTCAAGACCCTTCATCATAGGAATGCCGAAATGAGAAATTGTGAAAGAAATTTATGGATAAGTGCTTGGTCACCACTGGTGGTCACATTGTTGAAGAACCGTAGAGAAGAGCTCGAAGAGACAAGCTCCATTTCAGAGTTTGGGACATGGAGAGTCGAGATGACTCTTCATAGAATCCTCAAAACGCGAAATGCGAAATGCATGTTCAGAATCGGCCCCTGGTCATAACCTATGGTCACATCGATGAAGGCTCAAGGGAGGAGATAGCACGAAACTAATCTCCATTTTGGAGATTGCGACTTGGAGAGTCGAGATGCCTCACAAAAGGAATTGTCGAAATGAAAATCGCGAAAGTGCCTTCTGAATAGGCGTGTGGTCACTACCTGAGGCCACATGTGAAAGGAAAGGTGGAAGGTGCCAAACGCATAAGGCTCAAGAGGTTCACAGTGTAACTTCCAGAAACCATTGATTGTTTTTGCACAGAAAAATCAAAGAGGCCTCAATGTGATTGCCAGAGGAGCTGAAGAGTCTCAAGGCATCTACTAGTGGAATGAAGACTATTCATAGAGGCGATTGACAGATGGAAGAGAATTGAAGCCTGTAACTACAACAGAGAGGATGAGCTCGACTATGATAGAGAAGACGAAGAGTCTCAACTGCTAGACAGGCTAAGGAATCTCAACATAACACCCAGTGATGATGAATGCATGGGTATAACCGCCAGAAAATCTAAGGAATTTCCATGATGATCAGGAAGAGGAATCGACACGAGGAGAACATGCAGAATAGAGAGAGTGTGTTGATGCTCGAGGCAGTGAAGTGGTGGCAGTGTGGAGTGGCAGTGTATATCCCGATGTGAAGGACAATGGCACTGGGAGGAGCATGTAGAAGCATTGCGCATATAGCATGCACAAGGTACATAGAGACGATGAGAACGTAGAACAAAGAAGAGATGATGGCTGCTGTTGAGAGTGATTCAGGCGTGTAGAAGGAGGTAGTGTGCAGCAGTTGAAATACACATAAGAGTAATGGTGCATTGAATGGACATGGAACATAGAGCATAAAAGACAGAAGAACAAAAAGCGCAAGGCATGTTTACAAGAAGACAGTGAGGCAGACAGAGCAAGGTAGTGTAGCAGAATAGTGGTGAGACTGGTAAGCCATTGATGAACATTACATCACTGTAATAAGTTTCAATAGCAAAGATTGATGTTTCAGGGTGGTTGGGAGGTGCTAGGGAGGACTGTTGTCCTCAGAGGTTCAAGTGGGTCCTTGAACATAGGGAGTTGTAGCTTCCATCTGGTTGCAGCTAGAGAAACCAGGGTGGTAGGGTGGTGCAAGGGAGAACATTGGTTCTCTGATGTACAGGTCGGTGCCTGTGTAACTGGAAGTTGGTGCTTCCATCCAGTTAGTGCTGGAACTCTTAGGAAGTCGGTGCTTCCATCCAGTTGGTGCTCGAACTCTTAGGTAGTTGGTGCTTCCTTCTAGAGGGTGCTAGAGAAACCAGGGAGTTGTTACATCCTTCTAGTGGGTGATAGAGAATCTAGAGAGCTGGTGCTCTCAGCAAGTAGTAGCTTACAAAACAGAGGTTGTAGCCCCATTATGAGTTGGTGCTCATAAGTATGATAATGTATAGAATGTAAATATTACTTATCATATAAAGAAGAAGAGGTTTTTACCCTTTATGGGTTTCCTCATAAAATATCTGTCTCTATGTATCTCATATGTGTGAATGATGTTGAATGTTCTATTGCTTACTTCCCTGGATTATTGTGATCATCATTGAGAGTTCTGTAATTAATTTAAAATGAGCATAATTGTTTAAGCTCGGTAACAACTGATTCACCCCCCCCTCTCAGTTGTCCAACAATTGGTAATAGATCCGACCCCTTTTATCTAAGGGTAGATCCTAGAGCTTAAACATGTCAAGCCATGAAGGAAATTCAATCAATAAGGCTCCTCTATTCAATGGAACAAACTTTTCCTTCTGGAAAGTTAGAATGAGAACCTACATAATGGATTTAGGTGCAGATGTCTGGGATATGGTAGATACTGGTTATGCAAAGCCAGTTGTACTAGCTAATAAGGATGACAAGCTAGAATTTAGCTTCAACGCTAAGGCTATGAATGCTATCTTGAGTGGGCTTGCAGAAGCAGAATTTGTAAAAGTTATGCATTTAGAAACTGCCAAAGAAATGTGGGACAAAATCATTAGCAATTATGAAGGTAATGAGAAGGTAAAAGATGCCAAGCTTCAAACCTAAAGAGTACATTTTGAAAATCTACATATGAAAGAAGATGAAACCATTAGGAAGTATTTTCTGAGAATTGAAGAACTAGTAAATGCAATGAAAGCACTTGGTGAAAAAATTGAGGAACCCTCTTTAGTTTCGAAAATTTTGAGATCTTTGCCAGATAGGTTCAACCCAAAGGTCTCAACTATAGAAGAACTTAATGATATAAAGGCTTTGGCTTTTGATCAACTTCTAGCGATGTTGACTACATATGAAATGAGGATAGTTACAGATAAACCCACCTCTAGAGAAACATCATTTAAAGAATATAAGAATGAAGATTCTGAGCTTGATGAAATTGAAGAAAAATTCATGAGAAGACTAAAGAAAGGATCAGGAAAGTACCAAGGTAAGCTGCCCTTAAAATGTTTCA
>JASDQU010371477.1:64655-87764 GCA_032191745.1 Picea mariana | reverse complement strand
ACATAGTAGGTGGCTAGAGTTTCTCTGTGAGTACAATTTTGATATCAAGCATATAAAAGGGAAGGAGAATAAAGTGGTTGATGCACTCAATAGAAGAGTACATGAATTACATGATACAACCATTAGCATGTACCAAACTGATATTAAAAGAAGAATTTTGGAGGTTGCAAATACATATTTGCAGTACAGGGATTTGGTGGCAAAGCTACAACAAGGCAAGATTCCACATAAAGTGGAGAATTATAAATTAGGGGCTAATGGAATACTTCCGTACAAGAACAAAAGTTATGTACCTAATTTCTAGGACTTGAAACTTGCGATTTTGAATTAAATGCATAATGTGCCTTATGTTGGGCTCCCTCGATATCAAAAAACTATGGCAGCAGTCAAGAGCCATTACTTTTGGCCAAGTATGAAGAGAGAAATTGTTGAATACATCGCCAGATGTATGGAGTGTCAGAAGGTTAAATATGAGCATAGACACCCAATAGGGTTGCTACAGCCTTTACCCATTCCTGAGTGGAAGTGGGAAGTGGTGACAATGGATTTCATCACAGGATTGCCCAGAATAGGCAAGCAACATGATTCTATCATGGTGGTAATGGACAAGCTTATGAAAGCTGCCCATTTTATTCCGTTAAAGACTACTCAGAAGACAGTGGATGTTGCCCACATCTTTGTGAAGGAAGTGGCACGATTGCATGGTATTCCCAAGACAATTATGTCTGACAAAGACCTGAAATTTACCTCAAATTTCTGGAAAGGGTTATTCAAGGGGTTCAGAACGAATCTGAACTTTAGCACAGCCTATTATCTTGAGTCTGATGGGAAAACATAGTGGGTGAATCGAGTAATAGAAGACATACTCAGGATGTATGTGATGGACAAACCATCAAAATGGGAAGACTACCTACACTTGGTAGAATTCACCTACAATAATGGGTAGCAAGCATCGTTGAAGATGAGCCCATTTGAATCACTTTATGGTAGAAAGTGAAATACTCTAGTAAGTTGGGATAATCCAACTAATAGGGATTTAATTGGGCCAAAGTTGCTCAAGGAAATGGAAGAACAAATGCTAAAAATTAAACAAAATTTAAAGGCTGCCAAAGACAGGCAAACAAGTTATGCTGATAAGAACAGAACCCACAAAGATTTTAAAGTGGGTGACCATGTTTTCCTAAAAGTGAAAGCTAACAGAAGTTCCCTAAAGCTGGGAAGATGCTCCAAGTTGGCAGCTAGATTTGTGGGCCATTTGAAATCCTAGAAAGGATTGGGACAGTTGCATATATGCTTGTGTTACCTGCATCCATGATTGTACATAATGTGTTTCATGTTTCATTTCTTAAGAAATATATACCTAATGCTAATCATGTAATTGATTGGAATGTGTTTCAGGTGGAGCAAGAAGGCGTCTTGCAAGTGCATCCTATGCGCATATTGGACCAGAAAAGAAAATAGCTCTGAAACTGAGCCATAAGGATTGTAAAGGTCCAATGGACCTGGTACAGTCCTGAGGACGTGACATGGGAGCATGAGGATGCTATGTGGGTAGAATACCTGCATCTTTTTGAAAATTTTGAAAATCTTGTTGATGTTTTGTAAAACTTGCACTAGGGACATTGCAAAAACAAGGGGAGGGGATTGTAATATCTCCCGGTAGTGCCCTAGTGGAATTGTAATCATGTTTTGTAGGCTGGTGAGCCGAGTATTGATAAGTTGGTGGGCTTATGTGTTTATTAGGCCGGAGAGCCTAAGTGTTAAGTCCACTAGCCTGATTTTTGTATATGTAATTATGCAGATCATTAATATAATATATAAACATCGTTGTGTGTTGACCGACCATGAATAAAGAGTGATGGCGGACTAAGCTTCCACAAAATGGGTGTTGGCATAGGGGATACCCAGGGTTCAATGATTTAACAATGCACCAGCAAAATCCTAACTACCGACCCTTTCGGAAAAACCTGCGAAGCAGATGAAGTCTCACCCGAGGTAGAGGCAGGGGTGGTTGCAGGACTCAAGTTTATACAACCTAGCTGGGACAAAGATCTGTGATCACAATACTTAATAGAGAACTTAGAAGTTAACATTCATTAATATTTAACTCTTATCCACTTCGCAAGAGATAACCCTAATTACAAAACAACGCATTATTCAACAAGATCTAACACATCCAAGACCTTAGCATATAGAAATAGATTAGATATAACATTCATTCACATCACTAAGCACTAATATACTATATTAGATGCATCTAAAATATATTTCTACACTAAGAATAACTCACATAATGACCATAATGCACAAACAAACCACCACATAGGATATACGTGGTTCACCCCCAGCGTGGGGCTACATACACCAACTCTTCTTTTCTTTATTATCTTCATTCAATGCACAGAGACATAAGACCCACTCTGCATAGGGCAAGAGATCTGCGTGCACCTTGCTAGATCCTCCTTCCCTAAGTTAGGTCACATCACAAAGCCTTCTTACATAGTCTGCACACCAACTTCCTACAATCACTTGCACTTAGCTCTGTAAGTATTAACACATATTATGCACAAACCCTCTAGCTTTGCACTAATCCACTAACATTCACTACTACTACTTTCTTACATCATCTAGATATCTATTTATACATTGAAAATGGGACCTAAACATGGGTAAACCCATGGGCCGACATCCCATACCTGTTACATAAACTCTAAACCCAAAAATTACGCAAAAGGGGACGAGATCCCGCGATCTCCGCTTCACCTTGCGCTCCACCTTTGACCAGCCTATCAAAATCCAAAAATTGGTCAAACCTGACCAAGGTTCTCCAAAACTTGGTCAAGGGCCAACAGGCCCCCAACAGTCACCTGTGACTCATCCCGAGTCACTCTGATCTGGATAACTCTACCTCGAAGGCCTTGAGCTTGGCTCGAGCTACCTCGACCTGTTAGTTCACTAGAGCCTCCTACTCGGTGAACTCTTGAAGAACCTTCTCCATCATAGGTCCTTCCAAGCATTGTTCTACTGTGGTGACCACTTGTTCTAGTTCTGCACCTCGTCCTTCAATCTCCAAAAAAACTGTGCAATATTTGTCTTGCACTGGTTGGAGCTTCTGATTCACTTCCATGACTTTACTTTAGATGGCATGGACCTGTTGTTGAACCATGCCTTGTTCTTGGGACCTTTTCATCCTCTCGACCATGGACAATGGATTCAACTGTGCTTTCATTGTTGCTACTTTTTTCTTTTCCTCCTAGAGCTATGACTCCAGTGTCCTTAGTTCAAGGTCCTCAGGAAGGCACTCATAAGTCTGTACACTTTGATTTCTGAGTTGTTTGCATTCTAAGGCCAATGCCTTGATTCTCTGGACTACGCTCCAGGTAGTTTATTCCCTTTGGTATCACACTTCCTACGGAGTGCTTGGAACTGCTTGTAATTCTAGTTCTGCTACTCTTTGTTGGAGCTGTTGAATGGATTCAACAAGATTCCCTACCCATCTCTCAGTGGATTCTTCTTCCCTCTGTTCTGAGCCCATCATAGAGAGAAGTTCTCTAGTAATTTCTTCTTTAACTCCAATCTTCTCTAAGAGCGGTTTTTCTTTCTCCTTCTGGATCTGCGCTCTATACTCTACAAGCTTTGCCTGGAGGTCATCTTTTTCTTGTTGGGTAACCCAACATTGTTCTATGGCTTCCTCTTTTGCTTTCTTTAGGGCCTCTGTGGCCTGTTCTTTTTCCTCATGGATAAGACGAAGGTGAGCTTCTGTTGAGTCTTCTAATATGCGTAACTGGGCAGGCTTATCTCCTAACTCTGCTCCTTCTGGTGGTGGTGGCACAATAGACACCGTGTGACTTGAATAGAGAGCATGTTGTACTCCCTTAATCTCTACTTCGATCCTGTCAAACATTGTCTCCTGTTTGGCTTCACTTCACTGTAAGATATCCTCTGAGGTGTCTGACACAGCAAAAATGATAAGGTTAATGTCATCCACCGCTAGCATAGTCTGAAATGGTGGTTTATTGGCTTTTGAATTCTTCTGCGATGTAGGTTTCTTGGGGGAAACCTTTATTTTCTTGGATGTCTTAGCTTCATCAAGGGGGTCCCTAGGCAATGTTACTTCACCTTGCTATGGTTTGTCTTCTTTCCCGTCATTATCTTCCTTGTCTACTTCGTCACCTCCTCCCCCTCTAGGTGAATCTAAAGCAATATTTTTTGATGCGTTGTTAAGCTTCTGTACCTCTTCCTTCTTTTTCCTTTTGCTACTGTTGGGTGCATCATATTCTTCGCAAGTGACCACATGATTTCTGATGAGGTCGGGGTCAAACAGTTTTGCCTGGTCGACTAGTATAAGGAACTTTGCAAGCCATTCTTTATTTATTTCTTCCATGTCCTCCTCAATGAGATTATAGTAGGATTGGAGCTCTTCTTTATGTTTGTCTCTGCGCGCAATGATATAAATAAAATGTCTATCTGTGCGGAACTTCATGAATGGCCTGAACCTATGCAGGGTTTTCGGCGTCATACAAGAGAAAGACTCAATATCCCTCTTCAACTGTAGGTAATAGGTGTGGAACACTGCGTTTGACTGTCATTGCTTAGCCATGTTGCTCGACTACCAGAGTGTAGTGAAATTCACGTCTAGGGGTTCAGATGACTCAATCTCAGGGAAGGTCGCTCCTTCTGGCATCTCCCAATAAATGAAGGTGATGAGGATCAACAACCAACTGAAATGGAACTCATAGCCCTGATCCTAAGCTTCACATCAGTATTTCTCTAACTGGTTGACGAGGTAGCTCACCTAGTTCATTTGTAGTCCTTCAATGCATTTTCCCATGAGGTCAACAACGAACCCCGTGACCTACGTGGGTCTGTTCTTCCTTACTAGCTTACCAATGATCAACTGGAAGGCTAGGCGCACTGCATCGTTCTGGATGGAAGCTACCTTTTAGCCTCACTTCCCTTTCTCCACATCGCCATAGGTGTATTTGATTCTCTGTGCCAATGCGTGATCTACAGTCTTCCCTGGATAAAAGTCTTATGGGTCTCGTTATTACATGCTTAATCCGATGATCCGATGGAACACCGTTGGATCTATGGTGATGTGTCTGTCGAGCCACAAATAACCACCATGGAAGAAATACAATAGGATTTTAATGCACATGTTAACCTCTTGATGCCTTCCAAAGTGGGGTATCTTCATTACGTTTAGGATGGTGGACCTCGTGATGTCCATGGTCCACGGTTGGGGGATGATCTTCGACTTCATCCCCTTTGTCTTGATCAAATTATTATGTGGGGCAAGCATGCCATAGTTATTGTGATTTCCCGAGTTGAAGTCATTGATCTTCAACGTCATAATCTATCCCAACTACAGTCTAACTGCGCGTATCTCATTCGGGAGGTACGCAGTGATCAAGGTGTAGTAGAATTCCCTCAAGATATTGTAATGACTAACTGTGCCAACCAGAGGCAGGATATAGTTGGGTAGGGTAGATGGGACGATCTTCACATTTTCCAAGTCATCATGATGCTTGCTACGTTTCTCAGCAGTGGTTTGACTAGACTGATGCTGTGAAGTCGACGAGGATGCTTCCAATCCTCGCGTCAATGGAGCTTGTATGCCTACGGAAATCACCTTTTCAGCCATGAGGTCTATTAATATCTATTTGACGGACTTTTATACTGCGCTAATGTCGTTTGACATGCACGCTCGAGGTCAAATATCTTAGGTCGGTGAGAAAACACTCAATGTAACAGAAAGGGTGGTGAAGTCTCAATAAGCATTGCGTGAAAGCAACTAGTTCTCTGTGGGCTCAGATAATCACAATTGGCAAAAGTGTTCTTGGTGTAATGCTCAATGAGATAAATAGACAACATTGTAATAGACTCTTCCAATGGGTAGGAACACCTCAATCAATGCAAGTCCATCCGTTATGGCATAGTCCCAATGGTCCAATGGTGAATGTACTGGCAATAACTACATTTCTAGCCATTATGGAGCGTCGTTCTAATGGTCGGGACACCTCCAACGGTCATATTGCTTCATCATGGTGAAGTGCCAATCTACACTGTTCTGATATCCTGGTGAAGTTCTAGTTCTGCAAACCTTCCTTCTGCGAAGTCCTCTTTGGAACTTCCTGCAATTTTTCTAACTTTTCTTTCTTCTTGCTGAGCTTTTTGGCATCCATTCCTATCATTTGAGTCACTGGTTTCCTCTTTCCATTATTTTTCTTATCTCCTCTTGGCATAGTAACTTCTCACTATAGAGGGTCTTTCATAGGGTTCGAGGGTAATACTTCTTCTCTTTCTGGGGTAGGTGCTCTACTCTCCTATATGGACAAGAGTTTCAAGTATTCCTATGTTCTTTCAACTTCAACAGCTAGGTCTCTTTTCCTTAGTAGCTTCAACTTGTCCTCCTATCCTTCCAGTAAGTGTGTTATTCTCCTAGCCATGAAATCTCTTAGTTATTTCCTTTTTTGTTATAGAGCTTCCTCTTTTTGTTTCTTTTGTATCTGATCTTTATCAACCCAAGTTTTTCCTAGCAAAATAGAAAATAGGGCATTGTTCTCAACAAACTTAATGACCTTAAATTCTTCTTCTTTCTAATTTCCGTGAGAAATCATAGGTATCTGGGTAATTCTTCAACATAGGGTTATCATCCTCCCTTTAAAAAATCCTATTCCTCCCAATGAAGGAACCATAGCAGGATTTCCCAAAATTTCCCAAGTTCTTTCTATCATGATATTCACCTGTGTTTCCTCATCCAAGATACAGTCTATGTCAAAGTCTCATATTCTTGTTTCTATGCACTCCTTCTCTTTTAGGACCTCTGATAAGTTGATGTCTTTGTGATCATTCAGGGTTTCTTTTATCTGCAACAATACAGTCTCTGATTCTTTTTGGTTCTTGAGCATATTCTTAGTCTCTTGACCTTCCTCATGGTCTTATTGTCTCATGTTCATCTTTTCAACTTTAGTAATCATTCTAAGGAAATATAAAACTTCATGTCTAGTAGCCTTACAAAAAAGGAAAATAGGACCTCGACCACGACATTCCTTAGCAAGATGTCACGGTCTTCTATAATTATAACAAAGAGGCGATCCTCTCTTTCTCTTGAACGATTTCCAACCTTTCCTATACTAGGCACTGGGATCACAGTGATGGATCTGTAAAAAAATCTTTCTAGGATCCTTCATCCACTTGTTAGTCCAATAGTTCTTTCTATGCATAGGAATAACATATCTTTCACTAGTTCTATCAGATCTATTCATATCAAATCTTCTTTCTTCTAGTTGTGCCCTAGTTTTCAGACTAGGACAAAATCTATCAAACATACCTAGATCCATTCTTTCGAAACAAAAAATTTCACTTATATTACCTTTATCAGAGCACAAAGATTTAAGATCTTACCTCTTTTCTTCATATCGGGCTTCTTTTCTTAGCATAGAGCTTCACAAGTCAAGTAGAGTACTGCTCCCTAAAGAAACATATCTATGCACATATCTTTCTCCTTTCTTCAGTTCCCATCAATCATAGTTTCAGGTCCCATCAACAGAACCATTTGTTGGCACAGAAGTAGAACCAGGTTTCAATGATTTAACAACACACCAACAAAACTCTAACTACTGACCCTTTCGACAACACCTGGGAAGCAGATGAAGTCTCACCTGAGGTAGAGGTCGGGGTGGTTGTAGGACTCAAGTGTCTACAACCTAGTTGGGACACAGATCTATGATCATAGTACTTAATAGAGAACTTAGCAGTTAACATTCATTAATATTTAAATCTTATTCACTTCACAGGAGAAAACCCTAATTATAGAACAACACAGTATTCAACAATATCTAACACATCCAAGCACTTAGCATATAGAAATAGATCAGATATAGCATTCATTCACATCACTAAGCACTATGATACTATATCAGATGCATCTAACATATATTTCTACACTAAGCATAACTCACATAACAACCATAATTCACAAAGAAACCACAACATAAGATATACGTGGTTCACCCCTAGCGTGGGGCTACATCCACCAACTCTTCTTCTCTTTATTATTTTCATTCAATGCACATGCCCATAAAACCCACTCCGCATAGGACATGATATCTACACACACCTCACCAGATCCTCCTTCCCTGAGTTAGGTCACAACACAAAGCCTTTTTACACAGTCTCCACACCAGATTCCTACAATCACTTGCACTTAGCTCTGCAAGTCTTAACACATAGTATGCACAAAGCCTCTAGCTCCGCACTAAGCCACTAACATTCACTACTACTGCTTTCATACATCGCCTAGATATCTATTTATACATTTAAAATGGGGCCTAAACATGGGTAAACCCATGGGATGACATCCCATACCCGTTACATAAACCCTAAACCCAAAAATATCGCAAAAGGGGGTGAGATCCCATGATCTCCGCTTTGCCTTGCGCTCTGCCTTCGACCAACCTGTTGAAGTCCAAAAAATGGTAAAACATGACCAAGGTTCTCCAAAAATTGTTCAAGGGCCAACAATGGGTAAGGGCGAGGGCGCTAGAAGGTTGGAAGAGAGGCTAAGCTTGAGGGCTTAAGTCCTTGAATAATAATTTATTATTATTCCAAAGTGGTGTGAAAGGTATATTTTTTTTATCCTAAGTCCCTGGAAAAAGGGAACGCATACTTGATGGAGTGAATGTAGCTTCATGGGCAACATGTGTCGGCCCATGTACATGCAATTTAACCCAATAATGGAGCTGTGATGGGGGTTCATCTTCCATTTTTTTGTCCGCGGTCTGAACTGTGTTACCTCTGCATCTGATCATTACATACCTCACGCAGATCTGAAGCCAGAAACCATGAGGCCTCTGTGATCGACTGGTGCTTTCCCATGAATTTCATCTGGTCTCTGTGTTTGGCCTCCATCATCTACCTCTACATAATTTCCTTGTCACGCATCTAAAAACCAGTGGAAAAACTGTGGACAGAGTCGTGTCTCTTGTGTGTCCTATGTACCTGATTTATCCATTCTGCAAATTTGAGTTTGTGCTTAATTTTCTGGGTCACTATCTTCTGTGAAACCTGAGCATACCACAATTGTCTATGCCATGTGTGTTTTAATTGTGGGTTTTTGTGGCCATGCAGTCCCTTGTCTAAGTGTGATTGGCTACCATCATCTGTTCCTTGCTGAGCCATACTRTGGTCCTCCTTGTGCCGGAACAGAGATGAAGAAGAAGGTTGTCAAGCCTGTGTTCAACACTCTCTCCAGGTGAGGGAGGTGGTTGTGGTTGAAGAGGCAGGTTGTCAGGACTATGAGTGACTCTGTCCAGGTGAGAGAGTGCACGAACGAAGTGAGAAATCCTGGGGGGGTCCTGTAGCTTCCACAGAGCTCGAAGAATTCTGGTCCAGCCTGTTGCTGAAGCCCAAGGCAAGGGAGGTTTAACAGCCAAAGGATTGTCTTGGTGACAGTGAAGGTATATACTCCTGGGGTGGGACAGACATGTGGGGAATGAGAGTCTGTGAGAAGTGGGCATAAGTGTCTCCTAGGAGAAAATCCTTCCACATAAACTGTGTGTCTTCCTGTTGACCTTGCCTAGCCTAGGATTCCCTTGTCCAATGGAGCTTAGTCCTAGCCTGGGGGTGACCTATTGCTGAGAGTGACGAGCAATGTAGTCTAAGGCTGGGAGGTTCATGGAAGGTCTGCACATAGTTGGTGGTGTTACACCAGTTTAAAAGATAAGTGTTAGTTCTATACTTAATTTATATGTGATGCATGTCTGTGTCTTGAAATGTTATCATGTATTTCGTTGCAAGTTTGAATTGTTGTTAATTCTGTTTAAGTCTGTATGACATTAGTAAATCCATATTAAATATTTTAATTTGATTTAATGCATATTCTTTATAAATATATGTGTATATGTTCTTCATAGTAGCATTTCCCTATAGTGGGGATGATGGTTGCGGATGTTATAAAGTCCATGGCCCCTGTGGTGAGGATAGAGCCAAATGGCTCACAGGCCTTTCTCTCCCACGATGGCACCATGAATGATCTCGTGGCCTATGTGTGGGATAGGTTTATACAATCGTTCAAATACCTTCGACGATACCATGGCCAAAATAGGCGATTTACAGTTGCAAGTCAACGAGGAATCGATTGCAAAAGCCACAGGCTTGTCCCGAGAAGGAGATCGTTGGTTCAAGAATCTAAAATTCGAACGTATCCCTTGACACATGTTAATCATTTCAAAGAGGTCACTCTACAATGTCAAAAGTAAACCCATAAATCTATTTAAACCTCGATGGCATGGTTTACTGTTAATTATCAAGCAATTCGTCACCTGCGAGGGACGATATAAATTAATATTCATGTTTCATATTCGTTTATTAATGGTTTTCTTAGGGTTTAGTTTAAGCATGTTGTTTTACCATCTTAAAAGACTTCAAAATATGGATAGATTCTACCAGAGGCAAATCCCTAATGCATAGTCCACTCTCTTTCATCATGGACTAATTTGAATCTTAGTCATTTCCCAATTGTCAAAGGTTGGGGATAACTGGAAAACATTTGTGGATAGGAATGGTATTGTTCCACTCACACTTGAAGAAATAATCGATTTACCCTTGTGTTTTGATGAGCCCACTAGCCCTGACTTGTCGACTTACTCTCAGCGAGACCTGCATGTCGAATTGAAAGAAAACCCTCTGTCATTTACCAAAACCCTTGTTGATTTTCATAAATCAACCAGAGGTGCACACTAGAGGCACGATTTTGTTCCTAAAAAATATTTAGAGGATGTGTTGGATAAATTCAAGGGCAAAGTCTCTGTTATTCCTAATCCTTGGCAAGAGGTGGTTGATATAAATGAAATTAAAACTGAAAAGCAGGGCAAAAATAAAACACATACGGTTCCAGATATTGATTTCAGGAACAAAAGGAATGGTTGAATCCTTTCCAGAATGGTCAGGAATCGACATCACAACCGTGAAAAGCATATCCCTATTATTGATGTTGAAGACCAGATCTCTATTGATGATACCAACATTAATTTACCTCAATACGATTTCGTGTATATTTTGCCTCCTTTTTTAAAGGAACAAGAAGGTTTCTTGGGTATTCAGTATGACCTCAAAAGGATTATGGAACATGGTGAACCTCTTACTACAGATCAAACTCATCCATTCCCAAATCTAGAACCGGTGTATTGTGAAATTTGTTTTGACTGGATACAAAGATACTATTGAGAGATCCCTAACTTACAGGCTCAATCGAATCAAGTAATCACTCGGAAATCAGTTCTGCAAAAGGAAAATGATCATCTCAAAGTTTGCATTTGATCTAATTTGCTCAGAGCCAATAATCATTTCAAGAGATCAGGAGATGTGATTATTAAAAACTCCACCAGTTTCAATGCTATTGTAAATTCAGATTTTTCTGATGTTTCTCTTTCAAATTTCTAATTGGTAAATACTTTTCTTGTAATTCACAATTGGATTTTGTTTGGATAATAAATGAATTCATTTTTATTTTGTTTTTATTTATACCAACTATAGAATCGAAGATTCTATAGCTTGTCTTTTAAATTTATTTATTTGGTTATTGTCTAATTTAGATTTCATTTTTACTTGTCTCGGGTGACAGTAGGTCAATGTGCAACGATTAATAGAACGAGTCAAAAGTTGGGCATATAATGGACTTGTAGATTTCATTTTTGGAATACAATGTTTTAATGATGTAACTATTTTGGATTAATGATCTCAACAAACTTATCTTTATGGTTATTTTGGTTTAGTAAATGCTTTTTAAAAGTAGACCTGTCTCTATCTTGCATGATATGAGGAACATACTAGGAATTTGTTTAAATAGCATTGCTTTCCCAGGAAGAAGGGAAATTCCTCTTGGACCTTATGATGGACTTATTATTATAAAACTATATGGGATACAGTTTCCCCTTTGGATTTCATCCTTTTGTAGACCGTGCAATGTTATTATTGTTTCTCATATAATTTCTGAAAATGAAACTTTATTTGTACTGAACTAGGTTTAGACTATTTTGCATGTAACTTTTCATGTTGTGTTTTTCTTTATATGGTTCATTAGATTTTAGTTCTGTTAATATTTGTGACTGATAATCTATCTATACATATTGAGTTTACATCTGATGTTGGGTATTTGGTAACACCATTTCCTGAGAGTTGGCATTTATTTCGCTTCTAGTTTTTGGACACTTTAAAGTCACATGAGATAAAATCTATTTGTCTTTCTGTTATTATAGATCTGCTTAAAAATAAAAAATACTTCCTTGAGTTGTTTCATGAAGTATCATTCTTTATTTTGTCAAAGATTTATACTTGACACAGTTTAAGTGGAGCTTATACAAACACAGAAAGACGAATCTATCTTAGTACTATTGATCAACGCCAGGTTAGTTAGTTTATATATTTATTTGATTTGTTAATTTGCGAGAGAATAATGATTACATCATTTAAACGTTAAATTTTTTGTCCATTATCGTTATATCATTTATAATATTATTCACTCATTGTTTAAATTTTTATTCATAGTACAAAAAACAATTTCCTTTATTTTGTCATCCTATTTTGATCCATTAGTTGAAAACATTCATTTTCACGAGGCTTTATTTAAACCTTGTAATTGTATATATCTATTGTATATAATACTACTATTAGTTAAGTAAGTGTATTAATGTGACATGATTGCATATTTAGTTAGTTTTACATATTTTAATTATTTTAGAATCCTAGTTAGCTAACAGAGCCATAAAAACTGCCAGGATAGATTATCCCAAATGACTTGGGTTAAATAGACAACCCTGATCTAGATCTTCCCTTCTCCTTGACGGTGTGTCATAAACGCTCGTCAACAAATGGTGCTAGAAGGAGGACCTACAATTAATGACACGAAGGGGCCGCAGGATTCCCCCAAACAATCGTTCTCTTGTCATGACGCATATTCGCTTAGACACTAACATTATACTTGACCCAACTACTATGTCAGAATCTACACCTGACATTCCCTTTGAGCCAATGACACTAGTTCCTCAAGGGATCGATGTACAAGAAATTGATTGCTATTCGATTTTGAGAACTCAAAGTGCTTTTTCCTGAATGAAACAACCTAGTAGACAGCTAAATCAACCCCTTGATTTCTCAAATATGCAAGAAAAACCTCTTGACATCGATTTTCTGATAACACATTAGGTGGTAATATCGTCGATCCTTCTGAAACACTGATTCTAGGTACTGGGGGATCTGGTCTCCCACCATCACCACCTAGTTCTTCTCCACCTTCTTCTAGAGAATAATCCTCAGACAAAGGAAGTTATTCATTTGAACAATCTCAAACTTCATCCCCACCAACTCCCATGGCTAACCAAAATAATCCCACTAGACCTTGGCTCGATCAAGATGCCATGGCAGTACCTGGACCCCAACAACCATTACCCAAACATCCAGAAAAGTGGCTACCAAAATTTGACCTAGATTCGAAGCAATCAACTGAGGATCACATCAAGAAATTCATGTTAGTTGTTAGGCTCTAGAGCGTCAAACACAAGGATGTCGTGTAGAGGTTATTCCCTTACACTTTTAAGGGAAATGCCTCAACCTGGTATTTTGAGCAACAACCCCAAAACATCATCTCTTGGGATAAGTTTGAAACCTGCTTTCTAGAAAAAATTGGAGATGATAAATCCCCAGAAGTTCTGGTAATGGAGATTTCTAGTATGAAAATGAACCCTAGAGAGAAATTTAAGGATTTTAACTAGAGATTCCCTACATTAAAAAATAAAATCCCTGTAGATTCGATGCCTTCGGAAAAATTGATTGTTGCATACTATACTAAGGCCCTACATAACAATATAGATATATGGGTTAAAAGGTCCAAAAAGAACAAATTATTAGAAGCCTTTGAGGAGGCAGTCCTTATCGAGAAAGAAATTATGAGTTTGAAAGATAATTTAAATGTTGAGGCTGAAATAACCTCCTCTTCTAAAATGAAAATAGAAATTCTCACTAGACCTCCTCAAAGTAAAAATCAACAAGAGACTTTAGACTTGGAAAGTTTGCAAAAAGCTTTCCATAAATTATCTAATCAGGTCGTAGACTTAAAAAGGTCCACTGAAGAAGCATCTACAAGTAAAGGAAGTTTTAGATCACCTTTCAGGAAGCCTTTTCCTCCAAATTGGCCAAAGCCAACCACCGAAGGTATGAAATTAGAAGGACTATAGTATGCTTTACAACAAATAATGGAAGCACATGATAACGATGTTTTTATACCTCCTGAAAATCAAGATGACACGGGTGAAGAAGAAGCACCTGATGAGGAGGATTCATCTCCTCCCGTTTTCATACATTTGTCAGACAACATCTTTCAAGAAAATTTTGAAACTTTCCATCCTTATAACACTCAGAGTAAAGCACAAAACAAACTTCCACACAAAACAAGTACGAATATGGTATCCAAATAACCAAAACAAATTGAAACCAAACAAAACCATGTTGCCCAAGTTTTAGAATATGATTTAGTTGAAGATCTTAAAAAACTAAGGGAAAACATATCAGTTTTTGAATTACTTAAATTCCCTCTCATCCTACAGAAAATGCTCCAAAGTATAGCTAAGAATAATAAAAATAATGATCCTATGAGCATAAAATCAGCAGAGAATGACCTAAATAAAACAAAAGATGTCTCAAGTAAAAAATCATCTGAAAATCAAGAAAAAGGGACATATTCGAGAAAACTGTAGGAAATTTAGATAAGACTACTTCAGGTACAACCATAAAAAATCAACAAAATTCTGTTGTATCATCACGAAAAAATGTACCGCCTTTCTTGTTAACTTTCAAAATTTTCAACAGAAATGTACATAATTGCATGGTTATTCTAGAACCTCATAAAATGTAATGCCTCTATCTGTGTATCAGAAAATTAATGTTGAAATCAAACCTTATGAATTAAAGATCATTCAATTAGACCGAATTAATGTCAAGGTCATTGGTGAACTTAAGAACGTGTTGATAAGGTTGTCATCTAACCCAAAGATCCACCAAGTAATTGATATAATTGTTGTTGATATTATGGAAGTTCATGGATTATTTCTAAGCAGAGATTGGTCAGAGCAACTACATGGTTATTTTTCTATGGACTAGTCTCATCTATGGCTGCCAGAGAATGACCATCCCAACAATATTAGGATAAATAGAGAACGTCACCTCAAGTATACTGTTACATATTTAAATGATCCCAATGAGAATTTTACTATTGCTGTAAATACAATTGAGGCACAGGGAATGGATACTTTTTTTGGAAATTTCATGACTAAAGTATCCTCTATCACTGACCCAGAACAAAAATCTGAAATATCGGCCTTTACTCTGATGACAACTCTAAAAATTAAACCGAACATTGCTAATGACAAAGAAATCCAATCATTACACTTTGATGGATCTAAATCCTGGGAAGGGGCATGCACTGTTTGTGTATTAATCAATCTCAAAGGTAATAAAACATTTATCTCTTGTCACTTAGAATTTGAATGTACTAATAACACAATAGAATATGAAGCACTCCTGCAGGGACTAAAGAAGGCATTGGATCTTGACATGCAAAACTTAGTAGTATTCGGTGACTCTGAAATCATAGTCAAGCAGGTAAAAAATGTTATTCATTGTTTAACACCTAATTTGAAAAAATACCAAACCGAGGTATGGAGCTTAATATTTAAATTTATCGCTTTTAACATAAATTCCATTCCTAGGTCGAGTAATTCAGAAGCTGATTTATTATCTAATGTTGCTTCAAAATTATTGCCTGCTGACGATTTTTCTCTGAACGCATTCTTGATTGAATTGTTATTTAGGCCATAGATTCCCGACAACATCACCAATTGGCGAGTGTTTGATGATGATCAACAAATTATCAATTTTATGCATATGGAGGACACTTTCCAAGATGCAATTATTGATGAAAGTACCCACAATGAAAACCTCTGAGATTTCACTATAATATATGACCCTCGTTTCACGAAGATATCATTTGAGCTGGTAAAATCTATCCCCAAATTTGTTGTTAGATTAGATAAATTTTATGATTTACATGACAAGTTTAGGTGGGTAGTAAATTGCAAAATGAATAGTTCTTCATTACTCTATGAAACTATAAATTTAGGAATGCAAGATAATCCTCAAAATATCAATCCGGGCAAAGGGTGTTCTGAACAAGAGAAATCTGCATTCATAAAATTGTTCAAAGAATTCAAAGATATGTTTTCTTGGACATATGATGATCTAAAAACTTTTGATCCAAACATAATACAACATGTAATTCTCATGAAGCCCCAAACCCAACCTTTTCAACAAAAACTTAGAAAAATGCACTCTAAATTAGAACCCATGGTAAAAAAGGAGATGAATAAGTTACTCACTGCCAAGGTACTTTTTCCAGTCTGGCATACTTAGTGGGTATCCAAATTAGTCCATGTAAGAAAGAAAAATGGGGAAATTCGATTTTGTGTCGACTTTCGTAATTTGAACCAAGCCTCTAATAAAGACAATTACCTTGTTCCCCGAATGGAACAAATTCTGAAACAAGTATATGGTTTTGAGAGGTTGTCCTTATTAGATGGTTTCTCAGGGTATAATCAGGTCCTTATGTCTCCATCAGATCAATTTAAAACCACTTTTCATACCCCATGGGACACTTACACCTATGGAAAAATGTCATTTGGATTGATTAATGTCGGTGCTACCTTCCAGAGAGCAATGGACATTGATTTTCGTGGCCTTATCAATCAATCTGTTATTGTCTACCTGGCTGATGTCACTGTCTTTTCGAAGAACAAGAAGGATCACTTGTTGCATCTTAGGGTTTTGTTAGAATGATGTCGTAAGTATGGTATTTCACTCAATCCTAAAAAATCAGTCTTTGCAATAGAACAATGAAAATTAATTAGATTTATAGTCTCTAAAGATGGAATGATAATTGATCCCGAACGAACCCAAGCCATTTCCAACCTTCCTCCACCTTCTTCCAAAAAGGCAATGCAATCCTTTCTGGGTAAAATAATTTTTGTTAGATGATTTGTTCCAATTTTTTATGAGATGGTTATGCCTCTACAAAACTAGATAAAAAAGGATGTTCTATAAAAATGGGGATCACAAGAGAATCAAGCTTTTAATTCCATTAGAAAAGATATAACCGAAGCTCCCTCCCCAATGAGTCCTGATTTCTCCGAGGATTTCACACTATATACTTTTGCATCTGACATATCTTATGCTGCTGTGATCACACAAAAAAATGATGAAAACAACGAGATACCTATTTCATTTATGAGCTTCGCATTTAAAGGATTAGAATTAAATTACCCCACAGTAGATCAACAAGCATACACTATTTTCAAATAAGTTAAACATTTCATATCTTACCTTTTGAAATCCAGAGTAAAATTTGTTGTTTCTTACCCGGCTGTAAGAAATTTGTTAGTACAGAAGGAGCTATGGGAGAAAAGAGAAAATTGGATGACTTCCCTTCAAGAATATGATCTCGAAGTAGTACCTGCACAAATTGTTAGAGGTCAAGGCCTTTGCAAATTGGTAGTTGATTCAGTTGAAAAATCAGAAAATCAAATAACAACATCAGCTGCAAATCTGTATAATGAAACACAAATATGTTGTACAGAAATTGTGTCTAATTCATGGTATGATGATATCATATTTTATTTTCTGCACATAACTGCTCCTCATAACCTTGATCAAAAAACTAGAATAGAACTAAGGATTAAATATACATCTTTTCAATTAATTAATGATATATTGTTTCGAAAAAAAATTGACGGTGTTTTTCTGCATTTCCTAGAAAAAGAAGAATCCGAAAAGGTGTTATCTAAACTGCATTCTGATGATGTCGGGGGTCATTTTGGTGGATATACGACCACCCAAAATATACTTAGGGATGGCTACTATTGACCCACCTTATTTAAAGATGCTCACACTTTGTCCCACAAATGTATAATCTGTCAAAAGGCTACATGACGGGTCAAGAAGGTTGCTTTCCCTTTACAACATGTTATGGTAGACAGACCATTTCAGCAGTGGGGCCTAGATATTATAGGAAAAATCAATCCACCTTCCTCACAGAAACACAAGTATATTCTTATGACAACAGATTATTCTACAAGGTGGTCAGAGGATTTTTCATTAAAGGTAGTAAACATGAGTTAGGTAACCTCATTTTTAAACTCTCATATTATCACTCGTTTCAGAATACCTGAGTGTTTAGTTTTAGACAATGCTTCTTATTTTTCTTCTCTGGATATGAATTTTTTTTCTTTAGAAAATGGGATTAAGATAAATTACTCTGCTAGTTATTACCCCCAAGGAAATGGTTTGGTCGAGTCAACAAATAAAAAGATGATCAAAATAATAAAAAGAACAGTGTTGGAAAATAATAAAAATTGGCACAATGCATTGTACAAGGCACTTTGGGCTAATAGAGTCACTCTGAAAGATTCCATCGGTAATTTTCCTTTCTTCCTCATTTATAGAAGAGAAGCCATCCTTCCTCCACACGTCTTTCTCCCTTCTCTGAAATTATCGCAGAAAGTTTGGGAGGAGGAATGTCCCCCTTTAGAGAATTGGATACATGCTTTACTAAATTTGGAAGAAGTAAGGACACAAGCAAAACATAAATTAGATCAACATCAACAAATGTTAAAAGCTGGTTTGATACAATGTTTTCCTTAGAAAGAAATTTTAATGTAGGGAATTTGGTCCTTAAATGTGACAAAACACATGATAATAAAGGAGAACATACTAAATTTCAAAACCTATGGTTGGGGCCTTTTGTCATTTCAGAAAAATTGGTTCCTAGTTCTTTTCGTTTACACAAATTAGAGGGACAACTAGACGCTTTTCCAGTGAATGGCCAGTCTCTTAAGAAATACTTCACCTGAGAAAATCAGACTTACCCTCCTGTAAATACCTCCAGTTTTCATTTTTCTTTTGTTTTATTTTTGTTTCATTTTCTTTTTGTTTTTTGTGTTCCCTTAATAATTATTTCTGAATCACTATGCATTATTGAGGGGAATGAGATCTTTCACTAGTAGCAGTTGAAATACTTCAATGCATCTGCGCATTAAGTTCTAAACTCAGATCAATTATGATAAGTCTTTGCCAGATGATTGCTCTTGGATTTTTGTTGAAGTCTCAGGGAAATACGATTATCTTTAAAACTTCTTACGCCATCCCATTTCTAATGAGATCAACTCACAGAGCTTCCCCATCCGTGAGATGATTTCTTAATCAAAATCTAAATGTCCAAATCATGGTGAAAATAATCACTTTTCAAAGAATGAAAAACAATATTAATCATCAATCCTATGATTGCCTGACTGTGAAATCTTCAGTATCACCCCGCTTTCTCGTTATCATGAATTTTATAAAAGTTTTATAAATCATTATAGAGAGTTGGAAGAACTTTAATGTGTGGGAATTGTGTGTAAACCCGCCAATATACTGAACAGGTCTGCTGGCAGCGAGTAAATGCACACATGATACCAAGACAACTTTGTCGGGGTATTGAACGACCCTGCTGGCAACGAAACAATGTCAGGTTTAAGATCCTTCAGGTATGTTTTTAAATTGATAGAATATCAATATATTTTTATCATATATGGATGAATTTTGGATGAGATCAAAGTACTGGAGAGGGTTAAATAACATCCCTACCAAGGCTCTAAACGCATGTTGTCAGCAGTGGCTGTAACACCATGTTTCCCCCAGTTTGTAAATATAACTAGACTGGCCAAGGACTATGGAAAAATCATAAGTATGAACATGTGATGTAAATGGACCTACAGAAAGAGGTCAATAAATGTGAATAACATTTTGAATTTATTGCAGGACTGCTGAGAGGGGATGTGTAGAAAATAGACCACGATGGCGGTGGAAGGCACCTGAAAAGGTGGCATTAACTTCCACCCTGAATGAATACCGTATTTGGACTCCACTGGCCTAGAGAACCAAAAGTGGCTCGCTGGCCCCCAAATTTAATGTCTCGTAGACTAGTAGGCAGGCGGCTTGATGAGGGATGGGATGGTGAACCACCCATCCATAGAGCCATCAGGCCTAATCGGCACAAGGGTAATCATGCCACATGCAACCTCACGAGAGGATAAGGCATATGGCAGAAGCGATGGAAGAGGGCCTACGCAAGGGGAACACTGGCATTACGTAGGGTGAGTGATAGCAGAGAGGAAGGATTGCAACCTTCGGTCCTAGTCACTAGCAGACAGAGAGACACAGTCTCAGATCATCGTGGTCTCAGCTCGGGGGTGGCTAGTGGTAAATTCGTTGGGAGTCGCTGAGCCTACGGTTGGGTGGAAAGGAGCACCCCTCTCAGCAGTTGCACTCATTCCTAAAGTCACTTCTGATAAGTGTTTTGTTTACATATTACCTCTTGAAATTCATAGAATGATACATATATGTATATTCTCATAGACCTGTGAAGTTGTAAATGATTCCTGTGTAAGAATGTCTGTGCAGTGTTTTTGCTAATGATTAATAGGCATATTCTTATAATAGAGGAAGCCATGCCTGAATTGCATTGATAAACTGAATCTAAGTATGCCTAGGCTGAACGATGTTAGGCTTCCAGCCAATTCTTGAGAAATTGTTTCCCTTCACCCTTATCCCGGAAAGTCCTGGAGTGGATCTTTGGTAGAGATTTTCCCCTTGGAAAGGTTTACCTAGAACTTGGAATAGAAATTTGAAGGCGTAATTCTTAATAACCTTGCCCGAGGAGGAACGATCCTCTTAAAGACCCGAGATGGTAGGTTAAGGGAGGAACATCGAATCGATGGATGAGAATTCGTCGGGAAATCCACATTTCCCCCACAACCGTTAGATTAGCAGGAGAAGGTAGGGTGTTAAAGGCCTTACCACCTGATTTTCCTCTATATTCGTGAATAGCGAGGATATCTGAATCGTAGACCCCTATGCTCCATGAGAATATCTGGACCATTGGTTTTCCATGTCCAAAGAGCAGTAGGAAAGGGTGCGGCATCGAGACCGATATGAACCGTCAGATCTTAGCTAGGAAACTCGACAGTCATTAGATCCATAGGGAGATAGACGAGGGTTAAGCCTCGTGAATAGGGGCATAAAGGATCTGAGCTGTCCATCCGAGGAGGATAGGTGGCAAAGATCCAGGTAACTCGTGAACTCGAAGGTTCGCGAGGTAGGAGTCCAAAAGTTGGATGCTCCAAGTCGTGAATGGCGAAACCATGAGAGGATCAGAGCCGTCCATCCAAGGAGGACAGGTGGCAGAGATCCAGGGAACTCGTGAACTCGGAGGTTCGCAAGGTAGGAGTCCAAAAGTTGGATGCTCCAAGTCGCAAATGGTGAAACCACGAGAGGATTAGAGCCGTCCATCCGAGGAGGACAGGTGGCAGAGATCCAGGGAACTCGTGAACTTAGAGGTTCATGAGGTAGGAGTCCAAAATTTGGATGCTCCAAGTAGCGAATGGCAAAGCCACGAGAGGATCCGAGCTGTCCATCCGAGGAGGACAGGTGGCAGAGACCCAGGGATCTCGTGAACTTGGAGGTTCGCAGGGTAAGGGTCCAAGTATTTGGTACACCAAGTCGTGAGATGCGAGGAGTGAGGAAGAAGGTAGCCATTGGATCTGGGTCACAGGAGGATCGTCGGATCTACACATAGGATCGTGTATCGGGGTTTTGTAGGTTGAATCCAGTGATCTTGGCAACAGAAGATGCAAATTCGTGAAGCGCAATATTCTGACGAGATCAAAACCACCCATTATTTGGGATGCGTGTCAGGAGATCCCAAGGAGTCGGGAATCGGAGAATCAGAGTTTCCGAGCACAAAAAAATCTTGTCATCATAATCGCGATCCACGATTTACCGACAAGATCAGAATCGTCCATTGGGTGGATCACATGTCAACAGATCCCAAAGAGTCAGAGTTTGGGGCATCGGAGTTTCTGGAGGTAAGAAACTCCCATACATTGGAATCACGATCCACGATATCCCGATGGGAGAGCTGTGTGGGCCACAGCAGGAGATAGTGGAGGACAGGTGTTACCATATCGGGGTTCGGGACTTGGAGAGTTTCGTGAACTAGTGCAACGGGAATCGCAATATCCCGATACACGATTTCCTGATTTTTCACAGGAGTGTGGTTCACAGTGGAGGACAGGTGTCGTACACATTTCCGTATCGGCATATCGGGAGTCGGGGATCCACGAGGTAAGTTGCATTCGACAGTGAAAACCCTGAAATCCCAATGGGAATTTATACGGCTGTAGTCATATGGTAAGTGGTCACATGGACCATAGTATAGCCAAGAGGGCTAGCCAATGTAAAGGCGCGTCGGGAGTCAGAGGATCGAGAGTCCAGGGAACTTGCACATCGTGGCACTGAAAGGCGCGAAACCCCGACAGGATTAAAGGCTATGGTCTTGTGAAGGTTGTGGTCACATTGGCCAGGGCTTATCCTGGAGAGCCAATACACTAGGGGCAAATCGGGGATCGGAGAATCGTGAGTTCTGAGGACTAGTGAATTACGATATTGGAAACCCCGAAACTCCGATAGGAGTAGCCTCGAAAGGAGGTAAGGCCACGGTCACAGAGGCAGTGGACCACAGGCTTAGCCTAGAGAGCTAATGCGTAAGGAGCACGTCGGAATATGAAGGATCGCGAGACTTGGGGGTGAATAAACTTTGACATTAGAAACCCCATAGCCCCGATGGGAGTTATGACCGTGGTCATATAGAGGAGGTCATGCGAACCAAGAACTTAGCCTAGAAGGCTAACGGGCATTTAAGCGTGTCGGGATTGTTGGGGATAGAAATCCCGACGGAAAGGGACATAAGTCCACGGTTATGTACAAAGAACCGGGTAGGTGAATAGAATACCTGCGAATCGGGTATTGGCATTTTGCTGCTACACGCTCCGGGGATTGTCATTCTTGAGAAATCAACCAAAAATTTTGAATTATGGTAGTGGGTGTGTTACAAAGTGGTATCAAAGCATGGTTACAACACTCGACCTGATTGGGCTCATGCACCAGTCGCGCATAAACCTCGTA
>JASDQU010371477.1:0-14294 GCA_032191745.1 Picea mariana | reverse complement strand
AGAAAGGTTTTCCTGGTTGAGGGTTTCCGGTAAAGATCTCTGTGTATTCTGTGTATGAGCCATTGATTAATTTCTGTATTGCTTAAGAATATATATGCATTTCTTTACTTCGCAGGTTTAAAACTTACACTTAAGATCATTTGGTTTTTTTAAGGACTCATCCAATTTCACCAGGAGAATCTTTAGAATTTGTATGATGTGTTTAGACCAAGCTTGTTTCAATTTCATGCTTACACAGTCATGAAATTGAACAAGCATAAACGAGAGATTTAATTAAAGAAATAAACTTAAAAAACACACCACAACCAATCAAGCAATTTTTTCAAAACAAAAATCATAATTGAAGTCCTCACAGACACAAAGAAACACCTATTAAAAAATTTCTTTCATCAAAAATATGTTTTAAATATCGATGAAAATGACACAAATATTTGGCTGCCAACAATGGCAACTCATTGGGAGAAGTAGTTATCTCTGTATCACCAAAACTTTATATCAAGGAAAATATAAATCAGATAGTAACTAAAAAAAATTAAGAAATAGATCAAGCATTTTCTCATTTAACTCAGAAAAATAACACAGTCATACCATCAAAGAAAGTTATGCCAAAAGATTGTAATCCTAAATTTTGTTTCAATCAAAGGTGTAACGATATTTATACAAGTAACTCCAATACCGTTGACATGGCCACTGTTGACAACAAGCGTTTATAGCCTTGGCAGGGATGTTATTTAACCCTCTCCAGTACTTTGATATCATCCAAAATTCATCCATCTATGATAAAAATATATTGATATTCGATCAATTTAAAAACATACCTGAAGAATCTTAAACCTGACATTGTTTCGTTGCCAATAGACTCGCTTAGTACCCCGACGAAGTTGTCTTGGTATCATGTGTGCATTTACTCACTGCCAGCAGACCTGTTCAGTATCTTGGCGGGTTTACACACAATTCCCACACATTAAAGTTCTTCCAACTCTCTATAATTATTTATAAAACTTTCAGAAAATTCATGATAACAAGAGAGCAGGGTGATACTGAAGATTTCATAGTCAGACAATCATAGGATTGAGCATTAATATTGTTTTTCGTTCTTTGAGAAGTGATCATTTTCACCATGATTTGGACATTTAGATTTCAATTAAGAAATCATCTCACGGATGGGGAAGCTCTTTGAGTTGATCTCATTATAAATGGGATGGCATAAGAAGTTTTAAAGATAATCGTATTTCCCTGAGACTTCAACAAAAATCTAGGAGCAATCATTTGGCAAAGACTTATCATAATTGATATGAGTTTAGAACTTAATGCGTAGATGCATTGAACTATTTCAACTGCTACTGGTGAAAGATCTCATTCCCCTCAATAATGCATAGTGATTCAGAAATAATTATTAAGAGAACACAAAAAACAAAAAGAAAATGAAAAACAAAAATAAAACAAAAGAAAAACGAAAACTGGAGGTATTTACAGGAGGGTAAGTCTAATTTTCTCAGGTGAAGTATTTCTTAAGAGACTGGCCATTCACTGGAAAAGCATCTGGTTGTCCCTCTAATTTGTGCAAATGAAAAGAACTAGGACCCAATTTTTCTGAAATGACAAAAGGCCCCAGCCATAGGTTTTGAAATTTAGTATGTTCTCCTTTATTATCATGTGCTTTGTCACATTTAAGGACCAAATCCCCTACATTAAAATTTCTTTCTGAGGAAAAAATTGTATCAAACCAGCTTTTAACAATTTGTTGATGCTGAACTAATTTATGTTTTCCTTGTGTCCTTACTTCTTCCAAATTTAGTAAAGCATGTATCCAATTCTCTAAAGGGGGACATTCCTCCTCCCGAACTTTCTGCGATAATTGCAAAGAAGGGAGAAAGACATGTGGAGGAAGGATGGCTTCTCTTCTGTAAACGAGGAAGAAAGGATAATTACCGATGGAATCTTTTAGAGTGACTCTATCAGCCCAAAGTGCCTTGTACAATGCATTGTGCCAATTTTTATGATTTTCCGACACTGTTCTTTTTATTATTTTGATCAACTTTTTAATTGTTGACTCGACCAAACCATTTCCTTGGGGGTAATAACTAGCAGAGTACTTTATCTTAATCCCATTTTCTAAAGCAAAAAAATTCATATCCAGAGAAGAAAAATAAGAAGCATTGTCTAAAACTAAACACTCAGGTATTCTGAAACGAGTGATAATATGAGAGTTTAAAAATGAGATTACCTGACTCATGTTTACTACCTTTAATGAAAAATCCTCTGACCACCTCATAAAATAATCTGTTGTCGTAAGAATATACTTGTGTTTCTGTGAGGAAGGTGGATTGATTGGTCCTATAATATCTAGGCCCCACTGCTGAAATGGTCTGTCTACCGTAACATGTTGTAAAGGGAAAGCAACCTTCTTGACCCGTCATGCATCCTTTTGACAGATTATACATTTGTGGGCCAAAGTGTGAGCATCTTTAAATAAGGTGGGTCAATAGTAGCTAGCCCTAAGTACTTTTTGGGTGGTCGTATATCCACCAAAATGACCCCTGACATCGTCGAAATGCAGTTTAGCTAACACCTTTTCGGATTCTTCTTTTTCTAGGAAACGCAGAAAAACACTGTCAATTTTTTTTTGAAACAATATATCATTAATTAATTGAAAAGATGTATATTTAATCCTTAGTTCTATTCTGTTTTTTGGATCAAGGTTACAAGGAGCAGTTTTGTGCAGCAAATAAAATATGATATCATCATACCATGAATTAGACATAGTTTGTGTACAACATATTTGTGTTTCATTATACAGATTTGCAGCTGATGTTGTTATTTGATTTTCTTGTTTTTCAACTGAATCAACTACGAATTTGCAAAGGCCTTGACCTATAACAATTTGTGCAGGTACTATTTCAAGATCATATTTTTGAAGGGAAGTCATCCAATTTTCCCTTTTCTCCCCTAGCTCCTTCTGTACTAACAGATTTCTTACAGCTGAGTAAGGAACAACAAATTTTACTCTAGATTTCAAAAGGTAAGATATGAAATGTTTAACTTATTTGAAAATAGTGTATGCTTGTTGATCTACTGTGGGGTAATTTAACTCTAATCCTTTAAATGCGAAGCTCATAAATGAAATAGGTATCTCGTTGTTTTCATCATTTTTCTATGTGATCACAGCAGCATAAGATCTCTCGGATGAAAAAGTATACAGTGTGAAATCCTCAGAGAAATCAGGACTTATCAAGGAGGGAGCTTCGGTTATAGCTTTTCTAATGGAATTAAAAGCTTGATTCTCTTGTGATCCCCATTTTTATAGAACATCCTTTTTGATCTAGTTTTGTAGAGGCCTAACCATCTCATAAAAAATTGGAACAAATCATCTAACAAAATTTATTTTACCCAGAAAGGATTGCATTGCCTTATAGGCAGAAGGTGGAGGAAGGTTGGAAATGGCTTGGGTTCATTCAGGATCAATTATCATTCCATCTTTAGAGACTATAAATCCAATTAATTTTCATTGTTCTATTGTAAAGACTGATTTTTTAGGATTGAGTGAAATACCATACTTACGACATCGTTCTAACGCAGCCCTAAGATGCGACAAGTGATCCTTCTTGTTCTTCGAAAAGACAGTGACATCAGCCAAGTAGACAATAAATGATTGATTGATAAGGCCACGAAAATCAATGTCCATTTCTCTCTGGAAGGTGGCACCGACATTAATCAATCCAAACGACATTTTTCCATAGGTGTAAGTGCCCCATGGGGTATGAAAACTGGTTTTAAACTGATCTTATGGAGACATAAGGACCCGATTATACCCTGAGAAACCATCTAATAAGGACAACCTCTCAGAACCATATACTTGTTGCAAAATTTTCCATTCGGGGAACGAGGTAATTGTCTTTATCAGAGGCTCGGTTCAAATTACGAAAGTCGACACAAAATCGAATTTCCCCATTTTTCTTTCTTACGTGGACTAAGTTGGATACCCACTGAGTATGCCAGACTGGAAAAAGTAGCTTGGTGGTGAGTAACTTATTCATCTCCTTTTTTACCATGGGTTCTAATTTAGGGTGCATTTTTCTAAGTTTCCGTTGAAAAGGTTGGGTTTGGGGCTTCATGAGAATTACATGTTGTATTATGTTTGGATCAAATTTTTTTAGATCATCATATGTCCAAGAAAACATATCTTTGAATTCTTTGAACAATTTTATGAATGCATATTTCTCTTGTTCAGAACACCCTTTGCCCGGATTGATATTTTGAGGATTATCTTGCATTCCTAAATTTATAGTTTCATAGAGTAATGAGGAACTATTCATTTTGCAATTTACTACCCCCCTAAACTTGTCGTGTAAATCGTAAAATTTCTCTAATCTAACAAAAAATTTGGGGATAGATTTTACCAGCTCGGATGATATCTCCGTGAAACGATGGGTCAAATATTACAGTGAAATCTCAGAGGTTTTCATTGTGGGTACTTTCATCAATAACTACATCTTGGAAAGTGTCCTCCATATGCATAAAATTGATGATTTGTTGATCATCATCAAACACTCACCAATTGGTGATGTTGTCGGGAATCGATGGCCTAAATAACAATTCAATCAAGAATGCGTTCGGAGAAAAACCGTCAGCAGACAATAATTTTGAAGCAACATTAGCTAATAAATCAGCTTCTGAATTACTCGACCTAGGAATGGAATTTATGTTAAAAGCGATAAATTTATGTATTAAGCTCCATACCTCGGTTTGGTATTTTTTTAAATTAGGTGTTAAACAATGAATAGCATTTTTTACCTGCTTGACTATGATTTCAGAGTCACCGAATACTACTAAGTTTTGCACGTCAAGATCCAATGCCTTTTTTAGTCCCTGCAGGAGTGCTTCATATTCTATTGTGTTATTAGTACATTCAAATTCTAAGTGACAAGAGATAAATGTTTTATTACCTTTGAGATTGATTAATACACAAACAATGCCTACCCCTTCCCAGGATTTAGATCCATCAAAGTGTAATGACTGGATTTCTTTGTCATTAGCAATTTTCGATTTAATTTTTAGAGATGTCATCAGAGTATAGGCTGATATTTCATATTTTTGTTCTGGATCGGTGATAGAAGATACTTTAGTCATGAAATTTCCAAAAAAAGTATCCATTCCCTGTGCCTCAATTGTATTTACAGCAATAGTAAAGTTCTCATTGGGATCGTTTAAATATGGAACAGTATACTTGAGGTAACGTTCTCTATTTATCCTAATCTTGTTGGGATGGTCATTCTCTGGTAGCCACAGATGAGACCAGTCCATAGAAAAATAACCATGTAGTTGCTATGACCAATCTCTACTTAGAAATAAGCCATGAACTTCCATAATATCAACAACAATTATATCAATTACTTGGTGGATCTTTGGGTTAGATGACAACCTTATCAACACGTTCTTAAGTTCACCAATGACCTTGACATTAGTTCGGTCTAACTGAATGATCTTTAATTTAGAAGGTTTGATTTCAGCATTAATTTTCTGACACACAGATAGAGGCATTACATTTTATGAGGTTCCAGAATCAACCATGCAGTTATGTACATTTCTGTTGAAAATTTTGAAAGTTAACAAGAAAGGCGGTACATTTTTTCGTGATGATACAACAAAATTTTGTTGATTTTTTATGGTTGTACCTGAAGTAGTCTTATATAAATTTCCTATAGTTTTCTCGGATATGTCCCTTTTCCTAATTTTCAGATGATTTTTTAACTGAGACATCTTTTGTTTTATTTAGGTCATTCTCTGTTGATTTTCTGCTCATAGTATCATTATTTTTATTATTCTCAACTATACTTGGAGCATTTTATGTAGGATGAGAGGGAATTTAAGTAATTCAAAAATTGATATGTTTGCCCTTAGTTTTTTAAGATCTTCAACTAAATCATATTCTAAAACTTGGGAAACATGATTTTGTTTGGTTTCAATTTGTTTTGGTTGTTTGGATACCATATTCCTACTTGTTTTGTGTGGAAGTTTGTTTTGTGCTTTACTCTGAGTGTTATAAGGATGGAAAGTTTCAAAATTTTCTTGAAAGATGTTGTCTGACAAATGTATGAAAACGGGAGGAGATGAATCCTCCTCATCAGGTGCTTCTTCTTCACTCGTGTCATCTTGATTTTCAGGAGGTATAGAAACATCATTATCATGTGCTTCCATTATTTCTTGTAAAGCATACTATAGTCCTTCTAATTTCAGACCTTTGATGGTCGGTTTTGGCCGGTTTGGAGGAAAAGGATTCCTGAAAGGTGATCTAAAACTTCCTTTACTTGTAGATGCTTCTTCAGTGGACCTTTTTAAGTCTACGACCTGATTAGATAATTTATGGAAAGCTTTATGCAAACTTTCCAAGTCTAAAGTCTCTTGTTGATTTTTACTTTGAGGAGGTCTAGTGAGAATTTCTATTTTCATTTTAGAAGAGGAGGTTATTTCAGCCTCAACATTTAAATTATCTTTCAAACTCATAATTTCTTTCTCGATAAGGACTGCCTCCTCAAAGGCTTCTAATAATTTATTCTTTTTGGACCTTTTAACTCATATATCTATATTGTTATGTAGGGCCTTGGTATAGTATGCAATAGTGAAGTTTTCCGAAGGCATCGAATCTACAGGGATTTTATTTTTTAATGTAAGGAATCTCTGGTTAAAATCCTTAAATTTCTCTTTAGGGTTCATTTTCATACTAGAAAGCTCCATTACCAGAACTTCTGGGGATTGATCATGTCCAATTTTTTCTAGAAAGCAAGTTTCAAACTTATCCCAAGAGATGATGTTTTGGGGTTGTTGCACAAAATACTCGGTTGAGGAATTTCCCTCAAAAGTGTAAGGGAATAACCTACACACGACATCCTCATGTTTGACGCTCTAGAGCCTAACAACTAACATGAATTTCTTGATGTGATCCTCAGTTGGTTGCTTCGAATCTAGGTCAAATTTTGGTAGCCACTTTTCTGGATGTTTGGGTAATGATTGTTGGGGTCCAAGTACTACCATGGCATCTTGATCGAGCCAAGGTCTGGTGGGATTATTTTGGTTAGCCATGGGATTTGGTGGGGATAAAGGTTGAGATTGTTCAGATGAAGAACTTCCTTTGTCCAAGGATTATTCTCTAGAAGAAGGTGGAGAAGAACCAGGTGGTGATGGTGGGAGACCAGATCCCCCAATACCTAAGATCGATGTTTTAGAAGGATCGACGATATTACCACCTAATTGTCATTGAGAAAACCAATGTCAAGAGGTTTTTCTTGCATATTTGAGAAATCAAGGGGTTGATTTAGCTGTCTACCAGGCTATTTGATTTGGGACAAAGCACTTTGATTTCTCAAAATCGACTAGTGAACAATTTCTTGTACATCGATCCCTTGAGGAATTGGTGTCATTGGCTTGGAGGGAATATCAGGTGTAGTTTCTGATGTAGTAGTTGATTCAAGTATAATGTTAGTGTCTGAGCGAATATGCGTCATGACAAGAGAACGATTGTTTGGGGGAATCCTGCGGCCCCTTCGTGCCATCAATGAATTGCAGGTCCTCCTTCTAACACCATTTGTTGACGGGCGTTTATGACACATCGTCAAGGAGAAGGGAAGATCTAGACCGGGGTTGTCTATTTAACCCAAGTCATTTGGGATAATCTACCCTAGCGGTTTTTATGGCTCTGTTAGCCAACTAGGATTCTAAAATAATTAAAATATGTAAAACTAACTAAATATGCAATCATATCACATTAATACACTTACTTAACTAATAGTAGTATTATATACAATAGATATATATAATTACAAGGTTTAAATAAAGCCTCATGAAAATGAATGTTTTCAACTAATGGATCAAAATAGGATGAAAAAATAAAGGAAATTGTTTTTTGTACTATGAATGACAAATTAAACAATGAGTGAATAAGATTATAAATGATATAACAATAATGGACAAAGAATTTAACATTTAAATGATGTAATCATTATTCACTCACAAATTAACAAATCAAATAAAATATGTAAACTAACTAACCTGACGTTGATCAACAATACTAGGATAGATTTGTCTTTCTGTGTTTGTATAAGCTCCACTTAAACTATGTCAAGTATAAATCTGTGACAAAATAAAGAATGATACTTCATGAAACAACTCAAGGAAGTATTTTGTATTTTTAAGCAGATCTATAATAACAGAAAGACAAATAGATTTTATCTCATGTGACTTTAAAGTGTCCAAAAACTGGAAGAGAAATAAACGCCAACTCTCAGCAAATGGTGTTACCAAATACCCAACATCATATGTAAACTCAATATGTATAGATAGACGATCAGTCACAAATATTAATAGAACTAAAATCTAATGAACCATATAAAGAAAAACACAACATGAAAAGTTACATGCAGAATAGTCTAAAGCTAGTTCAATACAAATAAAGTTTCATTTTCAGAAATTATATGAGAAACAATAATAACATTGCACAGTCTACAAAAGGATGAAAGCCAAAGGGGAAACTGTATCCCATATAGTTTCATAATAATAAGTCCATCATAAGGTCCAAGAGGAATTTCCCTTCTTCCTTGGAAAGCAATGCTATTTAAAAAAATTCCTAGTATGTTCCTCATATCATGCAAGATAGAGACATATCTACTTTTAAAAAGCATTTACTAAACCAAAATAACCATAAAGATAAGTCTGTTGAGATCATTAATCCAAAATAGTTACATCATTAAAACATTGTTTTTCAAAAACGAAATCTACAAGTCCATTATATGCCCAACTTTTGACTCGTTCTATTAATCATTGCACATTGACCAACTGTCACCTGAGACAAATAAAAATGAAATCTAAATTAGACAATAACCAAATAAATAAATTTAAATGACAAGCTATAGAATCTTCGATTATGTAGTTGGTCTAAATAAAAACAAAATAAAAATGAATTCATTTATTATCCAAACAAAATCCAATCGTGAATTACAAGAAAAGTATTTACCAATTAGAAATTTGAAAGAGAAACATAAAAAAAATCTGAATTTACAATAGCATTGAAACTGGTGGAGTTTTTAATAATCACATCTCCTGATCTCTTGAAATTCTTGTTGGCTCTAAGCAATTAGATCAGATGCAAGCTCTGAGATGATCATTTTCCTTTTCCAGAACTGATTTCCGAGTGATTACTTGATTCAATTGAACCTGTAAGTAAGGGATCTCTCGATAGTATCTTTGGATCCAGTCAAAACAAATTTCACAATACATCAGTTCTAGATTTGGGAATGGATGAGTTTGATCTATAGTAAGAGGTTCACCCTGTTCCATAATCCTTTTGAGGTCATATTGAATACCCGAGAAACCTTCTTGTTCCTTTAAAAAAGTAGGCAAATTATACACGAAATCGTATTGAGTTAAATCAGCGTTGGTATCATCAATAGAGATCCGGTCTTCAACATCAATAATAGGGATATTCTTTTCATGGTTGTGATGTCAATTCCTGACCATTCTGGAAAGGAGTCAACCATTCCTTTTGTTCCTGAAATCAATATCTGGAACCGTATGTGTTTTATTTTTGCCCTGCTTTTTAGTTATAATTTCATTTATATCAACCACCTCTTGCCAAGGATTAGGAATAACAAAGAATTTGCCCTTGAATTTATTCAACACATCCTCTAAATATTTTTTAGGAACAAAATCGTGCCTCTAGTGTGCACCTCTAGTTGATTTATGCAAATCAACAGGGGTTTTGGTAAATGACACAGGGTTTTCTTTCAATTCGACGTGCAGGTCTCGCTGAGAGTAAGTCAACGAGTCAGGGCTAGTGGGCTCATCAAAACACAAGGGTGAATCGATTATTGCTTCAAGTGTGAGTGGAACAAAACCATTCCTATCCACAAATGTTTTCCAGTTATCCCCAACCTTTGACAATTGTGAAATGACTAAGATTTGAATTAGTCCATGATGAAAGAGAGTGGACTATGCATTAGGGATTTGCCTCTGGTAAAATCTATCCATATTTTGAAGGATTTTAAGATGGTAAAACAACATGCTTAAACTAATCCCTAAGAAAACCATTAACAAATGAATATGAAACATGAATATTAATCCATATCATCCCTCGCAGGTGACGAATTGCTTGATAATTAACAGTAAATCATGCCATCGAGGTTTAAATAGATTTATGGGTTTACCTTTGACATTGTAGAGTGACCTATTTGAAATGATTAACATGTGTCAAGGGATACCTTTGAATTTTAGATTCTTGAACCAACGATCTCCCTCTCGGGACAAGCCTGTGGCTTTTGCAACCAATTCCTCACTGACTTGCAACTGTAAATCTCCTATTTTGGCCATGGTATCATCGAAGGTATTTGAACGACTATATAAACCTATCCCACCCATAGGTCACGAGATCATCCATGGTGCCATCGTGCGAGAGAAAGGCCTATGAGCCATTCGGCTCTATCCTTACCACAGGGGCCATGGACTTTATAACATCCCCGACCATCATCCCCACTGTAGGGAAATGCTAATATGAATAACATATACACATATATTTATAAAGAATATGCATTAAATCAAATTAACATATTTAACATGGATTTACTAATGTCATACAGACTTAAACAGAATTAACAACAATTCAAACTTGCAACGAAATACATGATAACATTTCAAGACACAGACATGCATCACATATAAATTAAGTATAGAATTAATACTTATCTTTTAAACTGGTGTAACACCACCAACTGCGTGCAGACCTTCCACAAACCTCCCAGCCTTAGACTGCGTTGCTCGTCACTCTCAGCAGTAGGTCACCCCCAAGCTGGGACTAAGCTCCACTGGACAAGGGAATCCTAGGCTAGGCAAGGTCAACAAGAAGACACACAATTTATGAGGAATGATTCTCTCCCAGGAGCCACTTATGCCCACTTCTCATAGACTCTCATTCCCCACATGTTTGTCCCACCCCAAGAGTATATACCTTCATTGTCACCAAGACAATCCTTTGGCTGCTAAACCTCCCTTGCCATGGGCTTCAGCAACAGGCCGAACCGGAATTCTCCGAGCTATATGGAAGCTACAGGACCCCCTCCAGGAGTTCTCACTTCCTCTGTGCACTCTCTCACCTGGACAGAGTTGCTCACAGTCCTGACAACCTGCCTCTTCAACCACAACCACCTCCCTCACCTAGAGAGAGTGTTGAACACAGGCCTGATAACCTTCTTCTTCAGCTCCGTTCTGGCACAAGGAGGACCACAGTATGGCTCAACAAGGAATAGATGATGGTATCCAATCACACTTAAACAAGGGATTGTGTGGCCACAACAAGCCACAATTAAAACAAACGCAACATAGAAAATTGTGGCATGCTTAGGTTTCACAGAAGACAGTGACCCTGAAAGTTAAGCACAAACTCAAATTTGCAGAATGGATAAACCAAGTACATAGGACACACAAGAGACATGGCTCCGTCCACAAGTTTTCTACTGATTTTCAGATGCGTGACAAGGAAATTATGTAGAGGTCGATGATGGAGGCCAAACGCAGAGACCAGACAGAATTCACAGGAATACACCAGTCGATCACAGAGGCCTCACGGTTTTTGGTTTCATATCTGCATGAGGTATGCATTGATCAGACGCAGAGGTAACACGGTTCAGACTGTGGACAAAAAAATGGAGGACGAATCCCCATCACAGCTCCATTATTAGGTTAAATTTCATGTGCATGGGCCGACACATGTTTCCCATGAAGCTGCATTCACTCCATCAAGTATGCGTTCCCTTTTTCCAAGAACTTAGGATAAAAAAAATATACCTTTCAGACCACTTTGGAATAATAATAAATTATTATTCAAGGACTTAAGCCCTCAAGCTTAGCCCCTCTTCCAACCTTCCATCCCCGTCTCCCTTACCCATTGTTGGCCCTTCAACAATTTTTGGAGAACCTTGGTCATGTTTTACCATTTTTGGGACTTCGATAGGTTGGTCGAAGGCGGAGCGCAAGGCGAAGCGGAGATCGTGGGATATGGCCCCCTTTTGCAAGATTTTTGGGTTTAGAGTTTATGTAACGGATATGGGATGTCGGCCCATGGGTTTACCCAAGTTTAGGCCCCATTTTCAATGTATAAATAGATATCTAGGCGGTGTAAGAAAGCAGTAGTAGTGAATGTTAGTGGCTTAGTGCAGAGCTAGAGGCTTTGTGCAAACTATGTGTTAAGACTTGCAGAGCTAAGTGCAAGTGATTGTAGGAATCTGGTGTGCAGATTATGTAAGAAGGCTTTGTGTTGTGACCTAACTTAGGGAAGGAGGATCTGGCGAGGTGTGTGCAGATCTCATGTCCTATGCGGAGTGGGTCTTATGGGTCTGTGCATTGAACAAAAATAATAAAGAGAAGAAGAGTTGGTCGATGTAGCCCCATGCTAGGGGTGAACCATGTATATCTTATGTTGTGGTTTCTTTGTGAATTATGGTTGTTATGTGAGTTATGCTTAGTGTAGAAATATATGTTAGATGCATCTGATATAGTATCTTAGTGCTTAGTGATGTGAATGAATGCTATATCTGATCTATTTCTATATGCTAAGTGCTTGGATGTGTTAGATATTGTTGAATACTGTGTTGTTCTGTAATTAGGGTTTTCTCCTATGAAGTGGATAAGATTTAAATATTAATGAATGTTAACTGCTAAGTGCTCTATTAAGTACTATGATCATAGATCTGTGTCTCAGCTAGGTTGTAGACACTTGAGTCCTACAACCACCCCGACCTCTACCTTGGGTGAGACTTCATCTGCTTCGCAGGTGTTGTCGAAAGGGTCGGTAGTCAGGGTTTTTTTGGTGTGTTGTTAAAGTGTTGAAACTTGGTTCTACCTCTATGCCAACAAATGGTTCTGTTGCTGGGACCTGAAACTGTGATTGCTGGGAACTGAAGAAAAGAGAAAGATCTGTGCATAGATCTATTTATTTAGGGAGTAGTAATCTACTTGACTTGTGAAGCTCTATGCTAAGTAAAGAAGCTCGATATGAAGAAAAGAGGTAAGATCTTAAAGCTTTGTGCTCTGATAAAGGTAATATAAGTGAATTTTTTTGTTTCAAAAGAATCGATCTAGGTATGTTTGATAGATTTTGTCCTAGTCTAAAAACTAGGGCACAACTAGAAGAAAGAAGATTTGATATGAATAGATCTGATAGAACTAGTGAAAGATATGTTATTCCTATGCATAGAAAGAACTGTTGGACTAACAAGTGGATGCAGGATCCTAGAAAGATTTTTTTGCAGATCCATCACTGTTATCCCAGTGCCCAGTACAGGAAAGGTTGGCAATCGCTCAAGAGAAAGAGAGGATTGCCTCTTTGTTATAATTATAGAAGACTGGGACATCTTGCTAAGGAATTCCCTTGTCAAGGTCCTATTTGCCTTTGTTGTAAGGCTACTGGACATGAAGTTTTATATTTCCTTAGAATGATTACTAAAGTTGAAAAGATGAACATGAGACAAGAATACCATGAGGAAGGTCAAGAGACTAAGAATATGCTTAAGAACCAAAAAGAATCAGAGACTGTATTGTTGCAGATGACAGAAACCCTGAATGATCACAGAGACATCAACTTATCAGAGGTCTTAAAAGAGAAGGAGTGCATAGAAACAAGAATATGAGACTTCGACATAGACTGTATCTTTGATGAGGAAACACAGATGAATATCATGACAAAAAGAACTAGGGAAATTTTGGGAAATCCTGCTATGGTTCCTTCATTGGGAGGAATGGGATTTTTTAAAGGGAAGATGATAACCCTATGTCGAAGACTTACCCCGATACCTATGATTTCTCATGGAAATTAGACAGAAGAATAATTTAAGGTCATTAAGTTTGTTGAGAACAACGCCCCATTTGCTATTTTGCTAGGAAAAACTTGGGTTGAGAAAGACCAGATACGAAGGAAACAAGAAGAGGAAGCTCTAGAACAAAAAAAGAAACAACTAAGAGATTTCATGGCTAGGAGAATAGCACACTTACTAGAAGGACAGGAGGACAAGTCGAAGCTACTAAGGAAAAGAGACCTGGCTGTCAAAGTTGAAAGAACATAGGAATACTTGAAACTCTTGTCCATACAGGAGAGTAGAGCACCTACCCCGTAAAGAGAAGAAGTATTACCCTCAAACCCTATGAAAGACCTTCTATAGTGCGAAGTTACTATGCCAAGAGGAGATAAGAACAATAATGGAAAGAGGAAACCAATGACTCAAATGACAGGAAAGGATGCCAGAAAGCTCAGCAAG
>JASDQU010371476.1:70260-94604 GCA_032191745.1 Picea mariana | reverse complement strand
AACATTGATGTCAACACCAATTACCAATTATTGATGTCAACATGTAGATACACTTCATCTATGCATTCTCATCAAGGACACTACATATTATATTACATAAATCATCAGTCAATCGATCCTTTGACATCAATCAATCACTTGACATCAATCAATCAAACCATTGGCATCAATGACAACATGATCCAACAGGTGTATGTAACAACCCTAGTTAAATAGTTGCATAGGGTTATCAAGTAAAGTTAATTAAGTAATTAACTATCTTAATGTGTATTATTTAAGTAATGATTAACTATTAATAAACTTAATTTATTAATTAATTAATTATTTATTTTGATTAATTAATTAATTGAGTACTTAACACACTTAAGGTTTGGATAAAGAATTCAAGGCTTAATAACTTTAATTTATTTATGATAAGACTTTACGTATGATAGTGGATAAGGTAGTAAATGGACTTTAATGTATTTATTATAAGACTTTACGTATGACAGGGGAGAAGGAGTAAATGGGGGGATAAGGTGGGTGGCCTTAAATGACGGAGGAGTCGGTGAATGAGGGGGGATATATGACTAGGTAGAGGCTACGAGAGGGGATTATGAAAATTTGGGGAGGAAACATTATTTTTGGGAGGAGAGGGCTATATTTCTTGTCTGGGCATATTTTTTGGTTTTGGGAGTTTGGTTTTGGAGGTTGGTTGTACTGTTGCAGGGGGCACCAGGTTGCTGGGAGTTTTGGGCTCAGGGGCCAGGAATCCTTGCGGAATCCTGGAGCTAGGGAGCCAGATAGGCTGCTCCTAGCTGGCTGGGTGGTTAGTCGGTTTTGGGCAGAGTTTAGCACAGTTTCAACTTCAGCTTGGACAAACAGAGATCAGGGATTTAGCATCAAACGTAGGTATTTTTATTTATGTATTTTTTTTTTATGTACTTTCAGGAATATGTAGTGTTATGTGGTGGTTACGTAAGCTTATTATGATATGTTCATAAAATTTATTTAAGCTGAATGGTTATATGCTGGTTATACATATTGAAAATGTTAGGATAACATTTCTTTAATATTTTTTTTTTTATAAGGATCTGTTTGCGTAGGTTCTTACAACAGAGGCACTGAGCAGATTCATAACATAAACAACAAAGCACAAAGCAAACCAAAGACACGAGATATCTGTGGTTCACCCCGTTGGAACACATATAAATTTTAGAACTTTAGTCTTTAAATAAATTATGTTTCCATTTAAAATAAAATAACACGCGCTTGATTCTCACCGTTGATGAAATCTTCCATCGAATCAAACGATCATAATCTCTTAGAAGTTATGGAGCCGCCTACTCGTTAAAGAGTCAAATCTCTATAGAATACTTCAGAATTTTGGGTTTCAGAGTTTCGTAGTTCAGGCGTTTCAACATGCCTCACTTCCAAAGATCCAAGTCACCACACACGTATACCCCTTAAGCTTTGACGTATCTTTCCGGAAATGACCGGTCGGACTTTTAAATGAAGTTAATCGACCAAACGAATGAAGTAATAAACACTTAAAAAAAAAACTAAAATCCAATTAGAAAATCGATATTAGTTTCACGATTTCGGAAATCGGGTCTTCGCCATCTATTGTATCACTAATATCCCGAAGCCCGAACTCCCAAAATGTCTTAAACTTTTAGCCATGTTAATTAAGTATTAAAAACAATTAACGATTAATTAATTACATCGCGATTTTGCGTTTCGGGGAGCCTGCCTCGAGAGACTATCAATACCCCAAGATCTGAAACCCCGAATTTTTTGAGGTTAATCACGATTATTTAAAAGAGTTAAACATGATTAGAATTAATTAATCACATCGCGATTTTACGTTTCAGAAGTCGTATCATGAACTGTTATAGGATATCCCGAGATCCGAAATTCCAAAATTTACTTAACAATAAGTGTGATTAACTGATGCATTAATGATGATTATCTCGTAATTAATCTTTTGCTGAATCATAACGCGAATAAATTCAGATTTCATCTATGATTTTCCTGATCATGAGCCATCAGACATTAATGGCATTAATAATCGATATACTACAATCATTTAGAATAAGATCTTGGAACACCGCACAAATCTTTTCCATAAAGGAAAGTAAATATATTGTCAGTGAAGGTATGCATAAATTGATACTCTTAAGGTGAAAAAGATATTGAAGTTTGAACTCTATTTGCATTTTCACGGAACAACAAGCTTAGTGAGATAACAAGTCTGTGCATTTTCTGTGACAGGTAACACAGTGTTGGGGTTACTACTATCATGGCTCCGCGAAAAATAGTTAAAGGGACAGGTGAGAGTTCGAACTAGAAAACAAATGGCTTTTCCAACACTTCGCCTAGAAGCATAGACACCATTAAATCCTGGACGCGGGTATTCAATATTCTACAGCATGAATTGGTCAACTGCCTAGACGATTTAGGTGACGAGGAGACGGAGACCCTGGCTATCAAATACAAAACTGTTGCCCAATCCAAGCTACATAAGATAGCAACGAGGCCTAGTCTCTTGCCTTACAACGATATGATTGGTTGGGTGCTGGAAAACATCAATATCCTGACCAGGACCATCTTCAATTCAAAAAAGGCCGCAGTTAGATCTTTCCAGCCAGAACATCTACAGGTAATGTACAAATTGTCTCCAGCACCCAATTTCATTTACAATGCCGACTTCCTAAGGGACTTTGACAAGAAGGAATGCGTCCAATATGGAAGAAACATTCCCGACTTAATTAAGGATTGGTGATCTCTCCCTGAGAAGTTCAGAGCCGATTCCCATGGCGTATATGTAGTTTCCTCACTAGAGCCCCACATTATGTATGTAGAAATGATGATGTGTAGACTCTACGGGAGGGAAAACACAACCCATTTCTCGTTACCATGGGTGCCTATTATGCAGACAGTAACAGACGAGTATTCTTTTGATTGGGCAAAGATGTTGTCATACAATTTGGTTAGGGAGATTACAGAATATCAATCACTGAAAACCAATGGGCAACTTGCCCTGTTTTTCATGTCAGCTTACATCATGGACATCGTCTGTTTTATGACACCTTTTCCTCTGATGGGATGTAACTGGACTCCAGCTAGTGCCGAGCCCATACATGCTTATCATTCCAAACTTTGGGAAGATAAAGCGAAAGATTCTTTCTAAGAAATCTGTAACTGGGTGGTGGTGTCGATGCATACCGTTATATATGGTTGCCCGCCTCCTGTGATTTCTGACAAAATAATGGCTGATCTAGGCAAGATAACAGACTGGTACATTGAAGAGCATTTTTCCTATATTAGGGTTTTTGGTTGTTCAGTTCCTTCACATGCTCTACTTGATTTTTTTCCAGATCGATTGGTGTGTCGTGAAGTAAAACATCAAACTATGCATGGGGGAATTAGTAAGGAGCTGAAAGAAGTACAGAAAAGGGTATGACCCGCCTTTCTTGTGCAGATTGGTATGTTTTCTCTACTGGATTTCAGACATTCAAAAGTAGAAGTCGCGGCCCTGGAAGAAATCAGGCTGGTCAATATCTAATTCAAGAAGCACGATCTACAAAAGATCGTAGGTAATCACATGGCTCTCTGCAATTTGAAAAGATATGAACACGAAGATTCTCCTCAGGACAAAATATTTCGAGGAGCTAGGTCCTATTAGGTGGTCTTAAGTCGAGTTCAAGCTCTGGATCCAGATAAAATGGCCGAGTTTTATAACTTCCAGAAACATCGAAGAAATGGCCTTCCCAAAGTATTGTAGGGAGAAACCCCAACACCTTCGGATGCACAGAGAATTGAGACCCAGAGCGCTGAAACAGGGATCTCCAGTGGACAAGGTGCTCAAGAACACCTGGAGAAAACCAAGGTTTCGATTCCTGTGGAGGACACTACATTGATAAACCCAGCAGGTGATCAGGTTAAAGCTCAGGCTGAAGCCTCGATAAAAAGGGGAAAGAACAAACACCATTCACACCAAACAAGTCAACCATTGACACAACCAGGAAACAACCGTCCACCAAGATCGGCAACCCTATTTAATCTATCACGTCGATATAGTCCAGTAGAGAGAACCCTAGCACTAAAGTGGTATTCACAGAGGATCTCACGCCTATTTCAGTAGAAGAGATGCCCCCTTCCAACATCTTCTTTAACAGGAAGGATAGGTTGTAGTAAAAAGAGAAATAAATCAAAGGGAGGGTGTGTCTGTCAAGAGACATAGAGTATTGTATGATGGAGATGCCCAAGAAAAAATAGATTTCACTACGGACGTAGCAAATTCATTAGGAGCCTTTGCCACTGCAAACCAGTTTTCGGTGGGCAACCTGAAGGAAAAGTTGAAGCAGAAGGATATGTTAGTGAGCCAGTTGTAGGACAAAATAAAGACCGTAGAACAGGGATTCAGGAGCGAGATGACCAAAGGATTTGAGGGGATTAGAGCACACGACCGACAAGAAATTCAACAGCTCAAGATCAGCCTTGATGAGATGCAAAGAAATTCACAGGCAAGCAAGGAATTGGTAAAACAATTGCAGGTGAAAATAAGCCTGACTGAAAAAGTAGCAATGGATATATCAACCTTTCAGACCCAAGCTTTAGAGGTACATGAGAAGTTGGGATCAACCCATTGAAGCCTTTTGACTAAAATAGAAGGCCTTCAAGACTATTATCGATTGGCAGAACGCTCTTTAGATAATATTTGCACAAAAGAGAAGGAGGCCACTGCATCTAGAGTGACATTCTAATAGGTTGTCCTGTCATCAACAAAGGAGGAAGTTGCAAGGGCCACCAAATTGTCTCTCTCAGAACAAACTCGAGGAGATATAATACTTAAGAATTGGGAGGCTAATATAGTTGAAAGTAAAAGATTGGCCAGGGAGGTGAAAAGAGCTTGTGAAGAAGCATTCTATGCTCTTGACAAATAGTCATTGTAGGTGGGAAGAGACAATATCTCTGAGGCCTTGGGATATATTGATATGGCAAAAAATCAATCTGATTTCAAAGCAAGTATGGAAGAATCCCGGGCCGAAATTTTACAATTGAAACAAGTTGACCTTACTCTGATGAATAAATGGATAGTCAACCCTAGCTTAAGACTGCAGTCTCTATCTCTGGAAGCTAGGAGGGTGGAAGATAAGTTGCCTCGTATAGAAAGGAAGTTTTATACCTTTGAAGCAAATGATACCACAGAGCCCTCCAGGCTAGTTGTGCAATTCGTGGGTAGATGCGTTCAATGTGTCGAGCAAGGTAAAACCAACACATTTGGGAACAAATGATTCACACGCCATGATTAGAGACCAACAATTTTCTGAGCTAGAGTACGCGAAGGAAAAAAAACGTCTCTGCCATTATGGTGAAGAGACAGGGGAGATGCAAGTGAAGCATTTCAAAATTCTCATTTTGTAATTTTTCCTATTCTAAAAATAAGGAAAATTCCAACCGCTTAGGGTTGAGAACATTTTGTATAAATACATATTTCAAATATTAAACAAAGGCTGCTTCTTGCCGTATTGTAACTGAGAAAACTCATCAATTCTGAGTATTAATACATGTGTAGACAGGGATTCCAAATTTTGTGCAGTTTGAGTTATGTGCCCCCTTTGTATTTCATACTTCTAGTTTTCTTTATGTTACTCCTTGATAAGTGAGTGGTTGCAACTTAGTACAACATCTACTGTAATCACATTTTATCAGTTATTTGATAAGCAAGCAGTGTTTCCTCTATATTTGATATTAGTAAGTACAAGACCTGCAAGCTACTTGGATCACTGTATCTTATGTCCTTTCAAGGGTGCATTTTACATTTTCTTCTACTGTAGAGCTAGGTAATATTTATCTGTCATTGATACCTCCTTTTGTTCAGCAATTTTGTAAATCTTCCCCCATATCTCTTGATTTTATTAATCGACTCAGATGACGAAACACGACCTTTGTCTTGTTCTGTTATTAATTTCATTTGAGGATTTACTCTTATATAATCAACGGAAGAAAAAGCACCTTCTAAAACATTCATTAAATTCATGATGCCTGACATTATTCTTTGAGCCTTAAGTTTAATCTTAGGAACAACATCTTTTTGGCGTCGTTGTCGGGGATGGAGAAACGAAGTTATTTTTCCCTGGGAGAACAACATGGTAAGTTTCTCTCTTTGATAGTGAACAAAGATTGAATACATTTATAAGGCCAATTTTTATTTTTCACTTGGCGACTCCACTTTAGAAAAACTGGCATTCGGTAGAAAGAATACCAGGAAGAACCCAAATGACCAGCAGATTACGCCTGTATCCAATCTTGAAAAACTATTAAAACCAAGGGGATACCTCAAACAAACTGTTGCATCCACAAGTAAGATTTATCAACCCAAAACTACACAATCTAATGCTAAGGGTCCACTTGAATAGTTAACTCAACCAGAGGATTCCACCCACATCCATTTCGGAGAAACATAAACTGATAAAATTGAAACTGAAACCATAAACACCGAGTTAGTTTTACCCGAGATAAAAGTCGAGATCGATTCGACTGACCCCTTTGCTAGTAAAGGTAAAAGACCTGTCTCGATACCAGCTCTTATTGATATCCCGCTGGTCCTCGAAATAAAGGTTCCATCTCCCCGAAGCTTTGAAGAATACATCTTACACTCTGATTCAACTCCGGTTGGTTCTCCCGTTTATATATCTTGAAAATCAGAAGAACCTAGCCCCCATTTCCATTTTCCCCCCTTTTTAGATTTTCTATCTCCTGACGGTTCATTTTCAGAACCTCTTTCGATTCATCCCGAGGTAGTCAAAAGTTCCCTACAAGTTTTTGAAAATCCTCTCTATAATCTCCGAGTTTCGTCCCCTAGATTATCAATGGCTGCAGCTGGAGGAGGTGTTGTCGGAGGTGGTGGTGGAGGTGGAGGAGGATTTGGTGTTGGAGGGGGAGGAGGAGGAGGTGGTCACGGACCACCCCCACCTCCTAGAATTTTCTCCAAAGTAGCTGCTAGGTATGCTCCTTTAGTCCTCCCGATTCCCCTTCACGATTTACCCGAAAACTACATGAAAAACCTGCCAAAGTTCACCGGAGAAGGAGACTTAACCTTCATGGAACACATAATTTTTTTTTACAATTCACTGATATCCTTGGCCTTGAACATGAAGATGTTTATTTGAGGCTCCTAGTTCAAACTTTCAAAGGACAGGTTAGAATGTGGTTTCGATGACTACCGGTAGGTTCCATAAGAACTTACGATGAGTTAGAAAATGCCTTCCGGAGACAATGGGGTGAGAGGAAAGATCACCTTTATTATTTAACCGAGTTCAGAGCTCTAAGAAAGAAAAGTTCGGAAATAATGCTCGAATTCACTCAGAGATTTAATAAAAATCCAGCTGAGGTTAAACCTTCCCAACCTGCGACAAAAGTGACTTTCGCAGGGGATTTTGAGCCCAACTTTGCCCTACTGTTGAGGGAAAGGAGATCTGTTGACCTCACAAGAATGCAAGACGATGCTATAGAAATTGAATTGAATATGATGGCATCGGGAAAGTTAAAAGCTAAAATCAAAACGGGAAATAAAGAGACTAGACGATTCAAAGAACTAGCAGGACCCTCCGGATCTGGGAAGTCTGCGGAAGATAAAATGGACGACATGGCTAAAATAATAAAAGAATTATCCAACAAGATCTCCAGAATGGAATTAGACCAGGATAAACCTGATCCTTTTGCTAGGAGAGACTTCAAAAGGAATCAAAATCCACAGACTCAACAGAGGCTAGTAAAAAATGAGGATCATAAAATCAAAGCCCCTTTTAAAACAAAAAACTTTATGCAAAGTGATGATACACAACACTTTGAGGGTTTTGATGAAGATATAGATAACCTTAGTGATAATGATCAAGAACCTCACCTGACCAGACAAGATTACGAAAGATCTTTGAACCAAGAACCACTGTTTGGAAGCAAGGTAAGTATGAATAATCTGGGAGATTTTGAATATCAAGGAATCGCCGACACTATAATGGTTGAACTGCAACAGAAGTATAATTTAAGGCCTACAAATAAAAAATTTACAACTCATCCATCGAAAAAGATATTGTCAAGAAACAAAACGAATGAGGCAACTCAACCATCCGCTGAGACATAAGCTGCCAAAACAAAGACAGTTGAATCGCTAGCTGCTAAAACGAAAACAGTTAAAACGCAAATGGCTAAAACAGACTGCCGAAACAAAAGCAACATAGACTAATAGGCTAGAAAATAAAGAAACAGAGATCCCAACCAGAGAGGCTGAAAAGACGATTGGAAGTTTCAATCTAGAAAATGAAATTAATAAAATCAAAATTCCGGTACCTCTGGTTGAACTGACTAAAAATCCGGCGTATAGAAAACAAATTGCCAAGATGATAAATTTCTCAGATACTAAAAGTCATGCAGATACCATTAATTTAGAAGATGACATTCCTACTATAATGTTTGGTCCGCATATCGAAAATGTCAAACATCTTGTCGCTCCTTTCTATGTTACGCTGACTGTGCATGATCACCTATTACATAATTATATGTTGGATTTTGGAGCCTCCCATAACTTAATGCCAAAAGTTATTATGGAAAAACTGGGTCTTGAAGTTACTAGACCATACCGAGATCTGTATTCTTTCGATTCAAGGAAAGTTAAATGTCTTGGTATGATTAAATATTTGGTAGTTAATCTTGCACAGATTCCTGTGAAAAACATTCTCATAGATGTAGTCGTTGCTGATGTTCCTGTGAAGTATGGCATGTTGTTATCCAGGTGTTGGGGTGCCAAGCTTGGAGGATCGCTTCAATTGGATATGACTTATGCTATGATCCTGATTTTCGGTGGACAGTTCACTCGTCTATACATAGAGACAAGGTTGGTATATACTGTAAGTGACCCGCAGAACCCAAATAATTACCCTGTATATGTCACAGATCAGGATTTATGAAACTGTATATTATCAATTGATGATGGTTTCGATGAATGTATAGAAGAAAGTTCTACAGAAGAGAGTTGTACAGAAAAAAAAACACAAAAGAAAAATTAAACAAAATAAACAAAAATGTAAATAGTGTAGGAGTTTGGAAAATGTTTTTTGATGGTGCTTTGTCCTGGGAAGGAGTAGGAGTCGAGGTGTTGTTCGTCGCACCCGGAGACGAATTCATTATTCCTTTCTCGTATCGATTGTAGTAGGATATTGATTACACAAATAATGTATGCAAATATGAAGCTCTGGTATTAGGATTAGAAGCTGCCAGGAAATTAAAGATTGAAAATCTAATAGTTTACGGTGATGCAGAGCTGATTGTAAAACAAATTAGGCAACAATATCAAGCTAAACACCCAAGGTTAGGGCCGTACAGAAACTGCGCCTGGGATCTGATAGAAAACTTTTTCTCATCGTTTAATATCCACCATATCCCCAGGATAGAGAATCAACAAGTTGATTCTCTAGCGAAAGTGGCTGCCACTTTTTCGCCTCCAACTATTTTAAAGTTAAAGTACCACATAGAAATGAGGCACATGCCTTCAATATCGAATAATGTACATCATTAGTAGGTCTTTGAAGACGATGAGCAGATCAAGCAATTTCTAGAAATGGTCGATGAATTTTTCGAAACACACATTGACCAGGAAAATCAGAACGACCCTACTTGGATCATGCAGGAAGGTGAAGATCCTCGGGAGTTCCAAGATAAGATCACTAATCACCGCATGTTGGTGCTGAAAAACAATCATATCCCTAAAGGTATGATTCCTTTGGAAAGATTATTCGATCATGATGATATTCCTCTAGAGTCTACTTTGCAGCCTCAGCCTGAAGAGGTTGAAGATTGTAATATAGGCACCAAGGAGACTCATATGCTGGTAAAGTTATCTAAATACCTTCCGCCTGAAATAAAAATTAAATATGATGTGTTACTCAAGCAATACAAAGATGTCTTCGCCTGGTCTTATGGCGAATTGGGAACTTATGATACCACTGTAATCGAACATAAAATCCCTTTAAAGAAGGGCGTCAAACCTTTCAGGCAGAAGCCCGGACAAATAAATCCTATACTGTTGCCTATGATAGAAAGGGAGGTAAATAAAATCCTGGATGCAAAGATCATTGTTCCACTTAGGTATTCCAAGTGGGTAGTCAATTTAGTTCCAGTCAGGAAGAAAAATGGTGAAATCATACTTTGCGTGGATTTCAGGAACTTAAACAGATCATCCCTTAAAGATAATTATCCACTACCTAAAATGGATCATGTTTTGGAAAAAGTGGTCAGAGCTAATAGAATGTCTATGATTGATGGCTTTTCAGGTTACAATCAAATTGCAGTGCACGAAGACGATAAAGAAAAAACCGCGTTCACCACCCCATGGGGTACTTTCATGTATGATAAAATGCCATTCAGTCTGATGAACGCAGGAGCCACTTTCCAATGAGAAATGAACATCACATTTGTCGGCGAGCAAGATAAGTTTGTCATCATTTATCTTGATGCTTTAACCGTTTTCTCTAAATCTGATGTAGAGCACTTGGTACACCTCAAACAGACATTCGAGAAATGTCGAAAATTCGGTTTGTCTTTGAATCCCAAGAAATCCCATTTTGCAATGCAGGAAGGTAAACTCTTGGGCCATATAGTATCTAGAGATGGAATCAAAATCGACCTGAAGAGGGTTGAAGCTATAGATACTATCAATATTCCTAGGAACAGAAAGGAAATATAGTCATTTTTAGGAAATATAAATTTTTTGAGAAGATTTATTCCGAACTTTGCTAAAATATTTAAACTGGTTACAGATATGCTCAAGAAAGACAATGAGGTCAAATGGACAACCGAAGCCAAAACATCCTTCGAACGCATCAAGAAAGTTATAGGTGAAGCACCGGTGCTGGCTAGCCCAGACTATACGAAAGAGTTCCTGATTTTCTCATTTGCATCCGAACATACTATCGCAGCTGTGCTCTTACAGAAGAACGATGAAGGCTTCAAACAACCAATAGCTTTTTTTAGTAAAAGTCTCAGAGATGTTGAACTGAAATATGATATATTGGAAAAACAAGCATATGCGATGGTGAACGCCCTCAAAGATTTCAAGACTTATGTACTGCACTCCAAAGTAATTGCCTATGTACCAACCAACGTTGTCAAGGACATATTGGTTCAGCCTGAAAATGATGGAAAAAGGGGCCGATGGTTAGCCAAAATTCAGGAATTCAACCTTGAGGTAAAACCGACCAAACTCGTCAAGGGTCAAGGTCTGGTTAAGCTATTATCCGAATCAAATTTCAGCGCACTTGGGATAAATCATCTACAAGCTTACGAAGAACTTCCAAATATAGAAGAGGTCGATGTGGAGACTCCTGAAACTCATATTCAAGAAAAATTCTCTTCCTCGGCTTGGTATAGCGACATAGTTTCCTATCTCTTGACTCTTCAGTGCCCTAGTGATATGACTCCTTCCAAGGCGAGGACGCTAAAATTGCACGCGGTAAAATACTTTATTATTGACAATTAATTGTATTGGAAGGACCCCCTGGGTTTTTTGCTAATATGTCTAATAGAAGCTGAAACATAGAATGTTATAAATGAGTTTCACAAGGGAGTGTGTGGAGGGCATCACGCCTGGAGAGCTACGGCCTATAAAATACTGAGAGTTGGATATTATTGGTCGAAGTTATTTACAGACATGAATACTAAAGTCAAATCATGTAACCCCTGTCAACTATTCTCAGGAAAACAAAAGATTCCCATGCTACCCTTGATTCCAGTCAAAACAGAAGCTCTGTTTCAACAATGGGGTCTCGAATTCATTGGAGAAATCCATCTGCATTCAAGTGCACAACATAAGTGGATTTTGACCACTACTGACTACTTCATTAAATGGGTAGAGGCCATTCCAACACGAAATGCTACAGACGTAGTGGTGATCAGTTTCTTAGAAGAAAACATATTATCGAGATTCGATTGTCCTTGGAAGATAGTTACTAATAATGCCCAAGCTTTCAAATCCATGGCTATGGTAAGTTTTTGTCAAAAGTACAATATTGTGCTAGGACATTCCACGACCTACTATCCTCGGGGCAATGGACTAGTCGAATCGTCAAATAAGAGTATAATCACCATAATTAAAAAAGTGTTGACTGGAAATAAGAAAGACTAGCATGTTCATTTGAAATACGCTTTGTGGGAAAATAGAATTAGCACTAAGAAATCAATCGGAATGTCCCCTTTCCAAATGGTGTACGGTATCGACGTGGTCCTCCCTACAAATATTGCTCTGCCTGTAATGAAACTCTGGCAAGAATCGAAAGAGGAACCTAACGATGTTACCAGAAGGATAAACTAGTTGATTGAAGTACAACAAAATAGGGCTGAAGTGGACGAAAAACTTTAGAAATATCAAGACAACATGAAATCCATGCTCGATAAAAAAGCTAATTATAGAGAGTTCCTCCCTGGTGACCTAGTGTTGAAATGGGATGCTAGAAAGGAAGATGCTGGAAAACATGACAAGTTTGATCACATTTGGTCTGGACCTTTCAAGATCGTTGATTCAGAGGGAAATAATTCATTTCTATTAGAAAACCTCGACGGGAAAATCCTTAACGCCCCTATCAACGGGTGCTCCCTGAAACACTTCATGCAATGATAAGATTCTAAATTCTCATTGTACATACCGGTTTGATTTTCATATTTTGTTTGCAATTCTTCGTTTCTTCGGTAAGTGTTTGCTTTCACTGTAAATAAAACCAAGTTTGTTGATTTCGTATAAACAAAAATATAAAAATAGGCAACGCATAGAGTTCTGGTCTGCAGAAGTTCGTGACATTTCTCACGTTTATTTTCAAGCAGGATACTTGTTGATAGTCGAGAGATAGGATGTGTCAGAAATCAACACTCACTTTTCAGAACATGGGTTGTCTCTCGAAATAGGTGACAAATAGATGGTTTACTTGATTGAAAATATAAAGAAAATTAGAGGTATGAGCTTCTACCCTACTGACCCAAGCTAAATTTTCAAGGGGTTATCACTGAGTATGAAAGAAGTCCCATCTATATAGATATTGTCATCTAATCCACAACCAGAGTAATATCAAATTACGGTTTAATTCTCGAGAGTTTCCTCTGAATAAAATAAAACTAAAATAAAAAATGAAATAGAATTCTTAATAAGAAAATAAGCAATAAAAAGACCCTAAAGAAAAGTTCCAGAATCAATAAACAAGCTTGCATTGAAAGGAACATGTTTGCAACAAAACATCTGAATCCTCATTGTGTTTTTTCCTGCTTATCCTCGAATTGTATTGTCCTGAGATTCTAAATACCTTTCCATGGTCTTCATAAAAGAAAAAGGGCTTCACCTTAACTCTGAAACCCATAAACATGTCTTCAAAATAATGTTAGGCGAAAATTTATACGCCCCTCTCGATTTAACTGAAAGAAGGTATGTCTAGGCTAATCCTGACTACTTTAGCCCTTCTAGTAGCTCTAAATCGATTAGTTTCGCTCAATGAAAATCCTTGGAAAATAAAAGCTCCCCGTGAGAACTTTCCTGTAAGCGAAGGTGTTTTGAAGGTTGGAAGAGGATTAGCCCAGAGTAATCAAAGTGAGTTAATAGACCTCTGTTGCTAAATTATAAACATATATCGTCCCTGGTATATTACATACAAATTGATTGCCCCCACTTAATGTTTTAAAAATATAAGACAGATGGTGAAAGGAAATTTATAAAATGAAATCCCCCATCTAGTCCAAAAAAGAGAGATGATAAAAGGAAACTCATTAAATGATTGCCCTCATCTCAGCATTTAAATGCAAAATGACTAATTGAAGTGGTGAAAGGAAATTCAATGAGGGAATTAGATAACTTCATCGGGGTACTGAACAGGCTCGCAGGCAGTGAAGCGATGTCTATGATATCTACAAGGCTGTTATACATGTATTATAATGTACTATGGTAGTTAGTTCCCTTTTCGGCAAGATTTACATTCTAAGCCTATGCAGGACTCCCTAGCTAAATCATTAAAATTATTTTGCCTTGATGCGAACAAAATCAAACAGAGTCTGATAGATCAGTTAAAGTTGTTTCGATTATCTTAAGCAAATCCGAATACAGTTTTAATACAAAGAAATTTCGAATAGCCTAACTGAATGCCATGATTTGATGTGTTTTGAAAGTTTTCTAAGTTTCGATTGAAATTCTTTTTCTCAGTATGATCTTTTCCCGAATGTGTTTCACAAATATACAGTAATGACTCCATTTACCTAACAAATGCACTTGGTCTACTGTTATTCTGCGTCTCGCATGGAGACGTGATCCCTATATGGAGCCTATGTTGGGACACATATAAATTTCTGAACTTTAGTCTTTAAATAAATTATGTTTCCATTTAAAATAAAATAATGTGCGCTTGATTCTCACTTTTGATGAAATCTTCTATCGAATCAAACGATCCTAATCTCTTAGAAGTTATGGAACCGCCTACTCATTAAAGAGTCAAATCTCTATAGAATACTTCGGAATTTCGGGTTTCAGAGTTTCATAGTTCAGGCGTTTCAACATGCCTCACTTCCAAAGATCCAAGTCACCACACACGTATACCCCTTAATCTATGACGTATCTTTCTGGAAATGACCTGTAGGACTTTTAAATGAAGTTAATTGACCAAAGGAATGAAGTAATAAACACTTAAAAAGAAACAAAAGTCCAATTAGAAAATCAATATTAGTTTTGCGATTTCGGAAATCGGGTCTTAAACATCTATTGTATCACTAATATCCCGAAGCCTAAACTCCCAAAATGTTTTAAACTTTAAGTCGGGTTAATTAAGTATTAAAAACGATTAACGATTAATTAATTACATCGTGATTTCGCGTTTCGGGGATCCTGCCTCGAGAGACTATCAATGCCCCAAGATCTGAAACCCTAAAATGTTTGAGGTTAATCATGATTATTTAAAAGAGTGAAACATGATTAGAATTAATTAATCACATTGCGATTTCGCGTTTCAGAAGTCATATCATGAATTGTTATAGGATATCCCGAGATCCGAAATTTTGAAATTTCCTGAACGATAAGTGCGATTAACTGATGCATTAATGATGATTATCTCGTAATTAATCTTTCATTGAATCATAATGCAAATAAATTAAAGATTTCATCTATGGTTTTCGCGATCATGAACCACCAGATGTTAATGGCATTAATAATCGATATACGACAATCATTTTGAATAAGATCTCGGAACACCGCATAAATCTTTTCCATTAAGGAAAGTAAATACATTGTCAGTGAAGGTATGCGTAAATTGATACTCTTAAGGTGAAAAAGATATTGAAGTTTGAAATCTATTTGCATTTTCATGGAAACATCAAGCTTAGCGAGATAACAAGTCTGTGCGTTTTCTGTGACAGGTAACACAGTGCTGGGTTTACTACTATCATGGCTCCGTGAAAAATATTTAAAGGGACTGGCGAGAGTTTGAGCCAGAAAACAGATGGCTTTTTCGACACTTCGCCCAGAAGCATAGACACCATTAAATCCTGGACGCAAGTATTCAATATTCTACAACATGAATTAGTAGACTGCCCAGACGATTCAAGTGATGAGGACACGGAGACCCTTGTTATCAAATACAAAACTGTTTCCCAATCCAAGCTACATAAGATAACAACGAGGTCTAGTCTCCTGCCTTACAACGATATGATTGGCTGGGCGCTGGAAAATGTCGATATCCCGACCATGACCATCTTCAATTCACAAAAGGTCGCAGTTGGATCTTTTCGGCCAGAACATCTGCAGGTAATGTACAAATTGTCTCGAACACCCAATTTCATTTACAATGCCAACTTCCTAAGGGACTTTGACAAAAAGGAATGCGCTCAATATGGAAGAAACCTACCCGACTTAATTAAGGATTAGTGCTCTCGCCCTGAGAAGTTCAGAGCCGACTCCCATGGCGTATATGTAATTTCCTCACTAGAGCCCCACATGATGTATGTAACAATTATGATGTGTAGAATCTACGAGAGGGAAAACACAACCCATTTCTCGTTACCATGGGTGCCTATTATGCAGACAGTAGCAGACGGGTATTCTTTTGATTGGGCCAAGATGTTGTCAGACAATTTGGTTAGGGAGATTACATAATATCAATCACTGAAAACCAAGTGGTGATCTGCCCCGTTTTTCATTTCGGCTTACATCATGGACGTCGTTTGTTTTATGACACCTTTTCCTCCGATGGGATGGAATTGGACTCTAGCTAGTGCTGAGCCCATACATGTTTATCATTCGAAATTTTGGGAAGATAAAGCAAAGGGTTCTTTCTACTAAATCTGTAACTGGGTGGTGGTGTCGATGCATACCACTATATATGGTTGCTCGCCTCCCCGGATTTCTGACAAAATAATGGCTAATTTGGGCAACATAGTAGACTGGTACGTTGAAGAGCATTTCTCCTATATTAGGGTTTTTGGTTGTTCAACTCCTCCACATGCTCCGCCTGAATTTTTACCAGATCGATTGGTGTGCCACGAAGTAGCACACCAAACTGTGCATGGGGGAATTAGTAAGGAGTCGAAAGCAGTACAGAAAAAGGTATGGCCCACCTTTCCCATGCAGATTGGTATGTTTTGTTTGCTAGATTTCGGACATTCGAAATTAGAAGCCGCGACCTTGGAAGAAATCAAGCTGGTCAATATTGAATTCAAGAAGGACAATCCGCAGAAGATCGTAGGTAATCACATGGCCCTCTGATATTTGAAAAGATATGAACATGAAGATTCTCCTCAGGATGAAATATTCCAAGGAGCTAGGTCCTATCAGGAGGTCTTGAGTCGAGTTCAAGCTCTGGTTCCAGATAAAATGACCGAGTTTTATAACTTTTAGAAACATTGAAGAAATGACCTTCCCAAAGTATTGCTGGGAGAAACCCCAACACCTCCGGCTGCATAGAGAATTGAGACCCAGAGTGCCGAAACAAGGAGCTCCAGTGGACAAGGTTCTCAAGAACACCTGGAGAAAACCAAGGTTTCGATTCCTATGGAGGACACCACGTTGACAAACCCAGAAGGTGATCAGGTTAAAGCTCAGGTTGAAGCCTCGATAAAAAAGGGGGAAGAACAAACACTATTCACACTAGACAAGTCAGCTATTGACACAGCCGAGAAACAATCGTCCACCAAGATCGACAACCCCATTCAATCTATCATGCCGATACAGTCTAGTAGAGGGAACCCTAGCGCCAAAGTGGTATTCATAGAGGATCTCACACCTATTTCGGTAGAAGAGATGCCCCCTTCCAACACCTTCTTTAACAGGAAGAGAAAGGTTGTAGTAAAAAGAGAAATGCATCAGAGGGAGGGTGTGCATGTCAAGAGGCATAGGGTACTGTATAATGGATATGCCCAAGAAGAAACAGATTTCGCTACGGATGTAGCAGATTCATTAGGAGCCTTTGCCACTGCAAATCAGTTTTCGGTGGGCAACTTGAAGGAAAAGTTGAAGCAGAGGGATCTGTTGGTGAGCCAGTTACAGGACAAAATAAAGACTATAGAATAGGGAGTCAGGGCCCAGATGACTAAAGGCTTTGTGTAGATTAGAGCACACGACCGACAAGAAATTCAACAACTCAAGATCAACCTTGATGAGATGCAGAGAAATTCACAGGCAAGCAAGGAATTGGTAAAACAGTTGCAGGTGGAAATAAGCCTGACTGAAAAAGAAGCAATGGATATATCAGCCTTTTAGGCCCAATCTTTAGAGGTACACGAGAAGTTGGGATCAGCCCAGTGAAGCCTTTTGACTAAAATAGAAGGCATTCAAGACTATTATCGATTGGTAGAATGCTCTTTAGATAATATTTGCACAAAAGAGAAGGAGGCCATTGCAACTAGAGTGACATTCTAGGAGGCTGTCTTGTCATCAACAAAGGAGGAAGTTATCAGGGCCACCAGATTGTCCCTCTCAGAACAAACCCGAGGAGATATAATACTTAAGAATTGGGAGTCTAATATAGTTGAAAGTAAAAGATTCGCCAGGGAGGTGAAAAGAGCTTGTGAAGAAGCATTCTATGCTCTTGACAAAGAGTCACTGTACGTGGGAAGAGACAATATCTCTGAGGCCTTGGAACAGATTGATATGGCAAAAAATCAATTTGATTTCAAAGCAAGTATGGAAGAAGCCCATGCCGAAATTTTACAATTGAAACAAGTTGACCTTACTATGATGAATAAATGGATAGTCAACCCTAGCTTAAGACTGCAGTCTCTATCTCTAGAAGCTAGGAGAGTGGAAGATAAGCTGCCTCATATAGAAAGGAAGTTTTATACCTTTGAGGCAAATGATACCACAGAGACCTCTACGCTAGTGGTGCAATTCATGGGCAGATGCGTTCAGTGCGTCAAGCAAGGGAAAGCCAGCACGTCTAGGAACAAATGATGCACAGGTCATTATTAGAGACCAATTGTTTTTTGAGTTGGAGTACGTAAAGGAAAAAAATGTCTCTGCTAGTATGACGACGAGACAGGGGAGATGCAAGTGAAGCGTTTCAAATTTCTCATTTTGTAATTTTTACTATTCTAGAAATAAGGAAAATTCCAACCGCTTAGGGTTGAGAACCTTTTGTATAAATACATATGTCATAGATTAAGCAAAGGTTGCTTCTTGCCGTATTGTAACTAAGAAAACTCATCCTTTGTGAGTATTAATACAAGTGCAGACATGGATTCCAAATTTTGTGCAGTTTGAGTTATGTGCCCCTTTTGTATTCCATACTTCTAGTTTTCTTTATGTTATTCCTTGATAAGTGAGTGGTTGCAACTTAGTATAACATCTACTGTAATCACATTTTATCAGTTATTTGATAAGCAAGAAGTTTTTCCTCTGTATTTGCTATTAGTAAGTACAAGACTTGCAAGCTACTTGGATCACTGTATCTTATGTCCTTTCAAGGGTGCATTTTACATTTTCTTCTACTGTAGAGCAAGGTAAGATTTATTTGTCATTGATACCTCATTTTGTTTAGCAGTTTTGTAAATCTTCCCCCATATCTCTTGATTTTATTAATAGACTCAGATGACGAAACACGACCTCTGTCTTGTTCTGTTATTAATTTCATTTGAGGATTTACTCTTATATAATCAACGAAAGAAAAATCACCTTCTAAAACATTCATTAAATTTTTTATGCCTGACATTATTCTTTGAGCCTTAAGTTTAATCTCAAGAACAACACACCCCAGTGTGGGGCTATTTCCACCAACCACTTCATCTTCCTTATTATTCTTCAATCTCTTACATTCAGTTGCTCATGTGCACTAAGTCACAGAGCCAAGCTTCGCACCAGATAGGAGATCTGCGCACTGAGCACCAGATCCTCCTTCCCAATATTAGGTCAAGGCAAAGAACCAACTTCTCTATTGAGCACAGAGCCTTACATACACATACATTCCATGGCACAAAGCCGCTCAAACTACTTGCACTTAGCTCCACAAGCTATTGACTGGTTCTACCCTACATTCTTACTTATTTATACTTTTACAATAAGGCCTAATCATGGGTAAACCCCACGGGCCGACATCCCATAACCCATTACAAAAACCCTAAATAACCCCTTGTTGGGTCCACATAGACCAAAAAATAAGTGAGATCCGCTAACTCAGCTCTGCCTGGGCGCTCCATATTTGACCAGCCTGTCGAAGTCTAGAAGTAGTCCAAACCTGACCAAGGTTTCCTCAAAAATTCATTGAGGGCCAATAGGCCCCCAACACTCACCTGTGACTTGTCCTGAGTCACTCAGGTTTGGGTAATGTTGCTTCGAAGGCCTCGATCTTCACTCGAGCTGCCTCGACTTGTTGCTTCTCCCGAGCCTTTTGCTCAGCGAGCTCCTAGATCGTCTGCGTTGTAACAGTCCCTTCCAGGCATTGTTCCACTATTACAATCACTTGGTCCAAATGTGAGCCTCGTCCCTCAATTTCTTCGAACACCTTGTAGGCTTCATCCTGCACAGGTTGTGGCCTCTGCGTAACTTCCATTACCCTGCCCTGGATGGCAGTGATCTACTGCTGCACTGCGCATTGTTCCTGAGATCTCTTCGTTCTTTCAACTGCGGTGAGTAACTTCATTTGCACATGCACGGAGAATGTTTGTTGTTGTGCCTCCTGTAACTGCGCTTCTAGTTTCCTTAGCTCTAGATCTTCTAGGAGGTATTCATAAGTCTTTGCGCTTCTATCACTCAACTATTTGCTCTCTGAGGCGAGGGCTCTTATCCTTATTACCGTGTTCTTGGTGATTTCCTCCCTCTGGTCATGCACCTCCTGCGGAGTGCTCGATACTGCTTGGATCTCCAACTCTGTTATCCTCACTTGAAGCTATTGGATGGTCTCAGCGAGCTTCGCCACTTGAGCCTCAACCTGCTCCTCCTGTGCCAAGCCTGGCATAGAGTGATATGCCTTATTCACTGCTTCTTTGACCGTATCCTGCTCTGCAAGCAAATGCTCCTTTTCTCTCTGTTCCTGGGCTTTTTCCTCCTGGATCATCGCCTAAAACTCTTATTTTTCATAGGTGGATACACAGTACCGCGCTACTCGTAATTTCTCTAAGACTTCATTTTTCTCTTGTTTCAAGGCTTCTATAGCCTTCTCCTTCTCTTGTTGGACTTTCTGAAGTCCAGCCTCTGTCGCATCTGCAAGTCTTCTCAATTGGGCTGGTTCATCCCCCAATTCCGCAATCTGTGACGCAATAAGTACTGTGTGGACCAAACGAATAGCTTGTTGTACTTCGTTCAATTCCTTTTCGATCCTACCATATAGTTCATCCTGCTTCGCTCCATATCTCTGCAAGATGTCCTCAGAAGCATCCTCCATGGCTCCATGGACCAAATTGATGTCGTCTTCCATGAGCGTGGCCTCTAACTAGGGCTTACTAGAGCACGTCTTCTTTCTTGCTAAAGGTTTCTGCAGAGAAACCTTCCTCTTCTGTGGTGTTACTGTTTCAGAAGGGGGATCTTTTGATGATGTAGTTTCGCCTTCTCCTTGCCTTTCTCCTTCATCCCCTCCTCCTTGTCTATTTTCTTCGTCTCCTCCCCTTAGCGAGCTAGATCCATTTTCTTCAGAGGCGTTGTCCTCCTCATCAGTCTCTATATTCTGGACTTCTTCCTACTTTTTCTTCTTCTTTGTCCCACTGGACTATCCGATGTGCTCGACCCAGGTGACCAAGGTGCTTCCTATGGTGTTAGTGTCGGAGAGTTCTGCATCATCGACCGGTACAAAGAAATCCTCCGACCACTCCTTTGTGATATGTTCCATGTCCTCATCTTTCAATTTGTAATATGACTGTAACTCTTCTTTGTTCTCATCTCTGCACGTAGTGATATAGATGAAATGTGGATCTGCACGGAACTTTTCTAGTGGTCTGTACTGGTGCAGGGTGCGCGGTGTCATGCGCGGAAATGCTTCAATGGAAACCTTCAGTTGCTGATAATAGGCAAGAAACACAATTATCAACTTCCATTGCTTCGACATGTCGTTGATGCACCACAAGGTAGAAAACCCGGCGGTCAACGACTCCGATGATTCTATCTCCTAAAATGTGGCTCCTTCAAGCATTTGCCAAGCAACAAATGCGATCAAAATGATCAGCGAGCTAAAGTGGAATTCGTATCCCAAATCCTGAGCTTCGCAACAGTCTTTCTCAAGTTCATTGACAAGGTGACTCGCCCAATTCATCTGCATGTTGTCCACACATTTTCCTACAAGGTCCACCATGAACTTGGTGACCTGTGTGGGGCGGTTCTTCCTTACGAGCTTGCCAGCTATGAGTTGGCAAGCGAGGCACACTGCGCCATCCTGTATAGAGTCTACCTTGTAGCCTTGCTTTCTTTTTTCAACTTCGACGTAAGCTTCCTTGATGCGGTGTGCTAGGGACCGGTCTGAAGCCTTCCCTGGATAAAACTGTCGAGGGTCAGATCCTTGCATGCTTAATTCTATAATCAAGTGGATCAGCGCTGGATCCACAGTAATCCGTTGGTCGAGCCACATGTATCCGCCATGATAGCACGACAGGAGGAGTTTAAGACAAGCGTTAACCTCCCGGTGACGGCCAAAATGGGGAATCTTCATCACATTTAGCATAGTGGATTGCGCCAGCTCCTTAATCCATGGTTGGGAGACTAAGTGAGGCTTCTTCCCAGTTGTCTTTGTGAAGTATCGGTGGGGTGTGAGCATAGAATAGTTCTTCTTGTCTCCTAGATTGAAGTCGTTGTTCTTCAGTAGCGGGATCTGTCCCAACTGACTCCCGACTACGCATATTCCCTTCGGAATATACGCGGTGAACAGAGTGTACTCATAATAGCATAGAATGTTGTCACAGTTAACCTCACTAGCCAACGGTGGAATGTACTCTGGTAAGATTGACAGGATCTTCTTTGCATTAGCCAAATTGTCACGATGCTTACTTTGCTGCTCGGTCACGGGGTTGACACGGCCCGAACGTCCTCCAGTCGAAGGGGAAGCCTGTAGTCCCATGGTCAACGATGCCTGGACACCTTCAGATAACTGTTTGTCGACCATTATCTTCCTGAGGACCTCCTTGACAGACTTCTCTAATGCACTAGGTTCTCACGACATTCTCACTTTTAAACACACAGGTCAGGGTAGGTGAACGAACAGGTGGGGTAGACAAACGAATGGCGAGGTCTAGCTTCTGATAACACGGCTTGACACACAATCAATTCTCTTATTGGCTTAGTTAATCACGGGTGGCAAAAAGTGGTCCCGACGCAGCGTCCGATGAATTAAATAAGTGAGGCACCATAACAAATTTTTCCAATGGGCAGGAATGCTTCCATCAATGCGAATATGTCTATTATGGCGCGGTCTCAACGTCCCAAAAGAGGTTCATCCGCCCATAAATGTGTTTCCTAGCTGTTCTGGAGCATTGTTCTAACGGGCGAGGCGCCTCCAATGGTCATATAGCTTCGCCAAGGCGACATCCCATTCTGCAGGGTTCTGTCTCATGCGAGGTTCTAGTCTGTGAAGCATGCCATCCGTTCTTTGTAGCTTCCTGTAGCTTTTCTAACTTGGATTTATTTTTACTGAGATTCCTTGCCTTCTTTCCTATAATCCGAGTCTCTCTAACTGTTTCTGGATTCCTCTATCCATTCTTATTCTTATCTTCTCCTAGCGTAGTGAATTCGCACTGTTGATGTGCTCTCAAAGGGTTTGAAGTTAATATCCCTTCTCTTAATACTTCTTAGGTGGGTATTCTTCTTTCTTACATAGATAGGTTCTTCAAGCCTTCTTGCATTCTTTCAATGTTGACAGCTAATTCTCTTGCTTTCTGTCCCTCCTGCATTGTTACTTTGTTTTGTTGCTTCGACTTATCCTCTCATTCTTCTATTAGTCGATCTCTTTTTCTGGCTATGAAATCCCTTAGTTCTTGCTTTTTATTTTCTGTAGATTCTTCCTTTGCTTTCCTTTTGATCTGATCCTTCTCAATCCAACGTTTACCTAACAAAAGTGGGAAAGGGGCATTGTTCTCAGCAAACTTAATAACTTCATATTCTTCTTCAGTCGATGTTCCATGAACAATAATAAGTACATTAGTAACTCTTCCACATAAGGTTATCATCTTTCCTTTAAACAAGCCTATGCTTCCCAATGAAGGTACCATAGTAGGCTTTCCCAAAATTTGCCAAGTGTCTTATGTCATAATATTCACTTGTGTTTCTTCATCCAAGACATAGTCTATGTCGAAGTCTCCTATTCTTGCACTTATGCGTTGTTTTAATTTCAGGATCTTTGGTAAACTGACATCTTTGTGAACATCCATCAATTCTTTTAGCTGTACTAATGTAGTCTGAACTTTCTTTGGTCCTTTCTCTTTATGACTTTATAACATGCCTTTAGTCTGTTGACTTTCTTCATAGTTTCCTTGTCTCATGTTCATTCTTTCAACTTTAGCAATCATCCTTGGAAATTCCTCAACCTCATGGCCAACAATTTTATAACACAGACAAATAGGACTAGTACCAGGGCATTCCTTAGCAAGATGTCCCGGTCTTCTGTAGTTATAACATAGTGTGAATCCTCTCTTTCTCTTGTATGCTCCCCAACCTCTCCTGTACTACGCACTAGGATCACAGTGCTGGACCTGCAATCTGCAAAAAATCTGTCTAGGTTCCTGCATCCATTTATTAGTCCAAAAATTATTTCTATGAATAGGAATAACATATCTTTCTTCATTTCTATTAGCTTTACTTAGATCAACTCTTTCTTCCAACTGCGCCCTAACTTTCAGACTAGGACAAAATCTATTAAACATACTTAAATTCATGCTTT
>JASDQU010371476.1:46317-61005 GCA_032191745.1 Picea mariana | reverse complement strand
TAACATGCCTTTAGTCTGTTGACTTTCTTCATAGTTTCCTTGTCTCATGTTCATTCTTTCAACTTTAGCAATCATCCTTGGACAATCCTCAACCTCATGGCCAACAATTTTACAACACAGACAAATAGGACTAGTACCAGGGCTTTCCTTAGCAAGATGTCCCGGTCTTCTGCAGTTATAACATAGTGTGAATCCTCTCTTTCCCTTGTATGCTCCCCAACCTCTCCTGTACTACGCACTAGGATCACAGTGCTGGACCTGCAATCTGTAAAAATCTGTCTAGGTTCCTGCATCCATTTATTAGTCCAAAAATTATTTCTATGCATAGGAATAACATATCTTTCTTCATTTCTAGTAGCTTTACTTAGATCAACTCTTTCTTCCAACTGCGCCCTAACTTTCAGACTAGGACAAAATCTATTAAACATACTTAAATTCATGCTTTCAAAACAAAAATTTCCACTTATCAAAGCACAAAGCTTTACCTCTTTTAAGATCTTATTTTCACAAAGCTTTACCTCTTTTAAGATCTTACCTCTTTTCACAAAGCTTTACCTCTTTTAAGATCTTACCTCTTTTCTTCAGATCAGATTTCTTTCTTAGCACATAGTTTTGCAAGTCAAGTAGAGTATTGTGCACTTCAACAACAGATCTACGCACAAAGCTTCACTTTTCTTTACTTCAGTTCCCAACAATCACAGTTTCAGGTACCGACAATGGAACCATTTGTTGGCACAGGGGCATATCCAGGGTTCAACGCTTCAACAACTCACCAACAAAACCCTAACTACCGACCCTTTCGGTAACACCTGTGAAGTAGGCGAAGTCTCACCCGAGGTAGAAGCAGTGTGGGCTACATGACGCAGCTTTTTGTAACCAAGTTGGGACACAAATCTGTGATAATAACACTTCGCAGAGTACTATATTAACACTTAAAAACAACATGCATTAGTTCATTAGTCTTATTAGCATCACAGAACATACCCAAAGATATATCAACGCAGTAACAAATGACAATATACCCTTAACACTTACAATCATAAGTTAGATCTAACATCCCTTCATCCTTAACACAAGCAAAGCACTAAGCAACATCAGATCTATCTATCATGCATAATAATAGAGGCACTGAGCAGATTCATAACATAAACAACAAAGCACAAAGCAAACCAAAGACACAAGATATGCATGGTTCACCCCAGTGCGGGGCTACGTCCACCAACCGCTTCATCTTCCTTATTATTCTTCAATCTCTTACATTCAATTTCTCCTGTGCACTAAGCCGTAGAGCCAAGCTTCACACCAAACAGGAGATCTGCACACTGAGCACCAGATCCTCCTTCCCAATATTAGGTCAAGGCACAAAGACTCATAATTTCTCTAAGACTTCCTCTTCTTAGACTTTCTGAAGTCGAGTCTCTGTCGTATTTGCAAGTCTTCTCAATTGGGCTGGTTCATCCCCCAATTATGAAATCTGTGACGCAGTAGGTACTGCGTGGACCGAACAAATAGCTTGTTGTACTTCGTTCAATTCCTTTTCAATCCTACCATATAGTTCATCCTGCTTCGCTCCATATCTCTACAAGATGTCCTCGGAAACATCCTCCATGGCTCCGCGGACCAAACTGATGTCGTCTTCCGTGAGCGTGGCCTCTTACTCGAGCTTACTAGTGCACGTTTTCTTTCTTGCTGAAGGTTTTTGCGGAGAAACCTTCCTCTTCTTTGGTGTTACTTTTTCAGAAGGGGGATCTTTCGACGGTGTAGCTTCGCCTTCTCCTATCCATGGAGAAGAGGCCATTGGAGGATCTTTATTTTTCCCTACCCATGGCCTCGTACAAATAGGCCATTATGGGTTTATCACCATCGACCAATCTCAAAACCTTTATCAAAGGTTCACTAACTCAGAACACTTCTTCCACTCCTTCCTAGAAGTGTTTGAAAACACATGTATTCCAACAGAGGATGAACGCCTTTAATAACCACTCACACAATTAGATCAAAGATCAACACACCGATGTTTTTACGTGGTAAAACCCCTGTGGGGAAACATCCATGACCCTAGCCAATGCAACCACTTGGAGTAATTTATTAATGCAAAAGAAAAATAATACAAAGAGATTTACAAGAGAGTTTCTCACAATCGATCATTGACAAATGACCCTCCATGCTCTTTAAATAGAGATCATGGACCAATCGAGTGCTAAGCCACAAATCAATGTAGTCATTAAGATTGAGGATAATATGAACCGCCGAATCACTCTATGTCGAGAACATATAGTGACCGTTGGGTTACTTAACTACAAATGCATACTAAAGAAACACATTTTTACCTAACTACACATTAGACCAAGTTGATCTTAACTAACACCTAAGTGTCTAAATATCCTAACATTCCCTGTTAAGAACAACTTGGGAAAGGATTGAAGGATTTACAAATGAGACACAATAGGAGAGGGAAGGAGGCATTAGATTCTATCCCCCCTTAATGACAACTTCTTGAACTCCTAACATAGATTGAAGTTTGGAAAATTTCGCTTCTATAAGAGACTTTGTGAATATGTTAGCAACTTGATATTTTGTAGGGCAAAAGAGTACTTCAATAACTCGATCATTAATGAGCTTTCATATGAAGTGCATGTGTATCTTGATGTATTTGTTGCATTGATGTTGAAATGGCTCTTTGGCGAGCTTGATGGCACTCTAATTGTCGCACCAGAGGGTTGTCGTATGTTTTTGTTGGAATCCAAACTTTGAAAGGATCTATCGTAACCCCAAGAATTCTTGACTTGCATTAACCGCTACTTGGTACTCTACTTTTGCTGAAGAAATAGAAATATCCTATTGTTTCTTACAGGCCCAAGTGGCAGGTCTTGAACCAAGGCTGAAAGCATAACCTGCAATAGAAAGTTGATCATCAGGGTCGTCGGCCAATATGAATCAGTGAAACCAACCAATAAAGGAGTCCCCCTACGTTGTAACGTATCTTGAACTGAATTGTACCTCGGATATGCCAAAGTATCCTTTTAGTTTCTTTCTAATGACTTTCATGGGGTGTTTGCATATACCAGAAAACAAGACCAACATCAAAGGAAATATCAGGATGGGTACGAGTCAAATATAAGAGGCTACCAACTAACTGACAGTACAAAGTGGCATCAACTTTGGGAGAAGTACATGTGGCAACAAGTTTTACTCCAGACTAGAAGGGTGATCCGAATTTTAGGGGGTATATGGTCTAAATTCGGATGCAAAAGTCATAAATCTATCAAGCTAATAGATTGTCCACGTGGATCAAGGAGATGCCCACCTTCTCATTAATTAATTGGGCTAACAGGTTTCCCATATGGGTCAAAGAGAGTCCCACCTCTCCATTATTGTATTGGGTTATTTTCTGATACTTAGTTAGCTGGGTAGTTAGATCTATTATTGTAATAATAGAGACTCATTTAATGAGCTCTTTCCATTATTGTATCGGATTTTATTTTCCACTAGTTAGTTAGTTGGGTAGTTAGATCTATTATACTAATAATAAAGACTCATTTAATGAGCTCTTTTTGACTTTGCCCAATGGACCATTTTGTAATGCTATATAAAGGCCTAGCAAGCCTTCTCATGATATCAAGTGACTCATTTTGGTTTTTCTCATATTTTTTATTGTTCATTGTGAGATTAATTAGCTTTGAGTGATTTACTAATAATTAGTTTTAGAGGTGAGGCTCCTCTTTGAGCCTCATCTCTCGAGTACTTCATTTACATGTTTTTTTCCATTCTTCTTTTCATGCAAGACTGGCAAGTCAAAGCTTCTCGTCTCTCGTCATTCAATCCATCCAGATCTCATCCCCCCGAGATCCGGATCAAAGGGAGAAGGGGATGGTTTAGAATCTTCCATGTGAAAGTGACGAAGAAGGTCGCAAACATACTTAGACCGGGAAAGAAAAAATACTTCCTTGGTTTGCAAAACTTGGAGGCTAAGGAAATAGTGCAAATAACTTAAGTCGGTCATTTCAAATTTCTTCTTAAGGCTAGTTTTCACATGGTTTAAAAGTTTTGGGTTACTACCAGTGAGGATAAGGTCATCAACATAAAGAATAAGGATTATGAGATGGATTCCTGCTTTCTTGGTATAAACTTCAGGGTCAGAATTGCATCTAGAAAAGCTGGTATCAAGAAGAAAGTAGTCCATTTTGGCATACCAAGCTTGAAGAGCTTGCTTAAGACCGTAAAGAGTTTTGTTAAGGCAACAAACAACATTGGAGTCAATCTAGACATAGTCGTGTGGTTGTGTTCCATGTAGATTTCTTCTTGCAAATCCCCATGCAAGATGGAGGATTTAACATCCATATGATGGACCTCTCATTTATGTGAGGCAACAAGGGAAAAATCAAGGCAGATGGAATTCATTTTGGCTACGGGGGCAAAGGTTTCATTATAGTCGATGCCTTCAACTTGAGAGAATCCTTTGGCAATTAACCAGGCCTTGTGTCCTTCAACGCTTCCATCTAATGCATACTTAGTTCTCTACACCCATTTACATCTGACAAGTATTATTCCTTTCAGAAGAGGTAAAAGATCCCAAGTATTGTTTTCCATTAAAGAATGATACTCTTCATTCATTGTTGTATCTCAATCTTGATGACTTGAAGCTTCTGCAAATGTCTTTGGATCATGAGTCTCTGAAACTTGAGCCAAAAGAGAAGAGGCTCACTGAAACTGTAAAAGTATTCGACATTAATATGAAGGATCACCAACAAGATCACTAGCTACTTTTCGAGTTGAACGGACCCATTGGGGAACCTGTGGTGCTAGTGCAAGTTCATGTTCAATGGACTTGTCTAGAGTAAGGTGAGTAGGGGGAGGTGGATTTTTATTTTAACTGCCATCATTTGAATTAGAAGAAACTAGAATAGGAACAAAAGATGGCACACATGTTGAAGATGGCTCGTAGGCTGAAGAAGGCACAAACATCGAATTAGGCTCGCATGCCAAGAGATTTTCAACAAATTTAACATCTCCTCTAATAATAATTTCATTAGAATGAGATTGAAGAAGTATGTATCCTTTGACATCTTCAAAATAACCAACAAAAATACACTTCTCACTTATGGGATGTAAAGCTTTCCTTTTCTCATTAGGAATGCGGGCCTGTGCTACACTACCAAATACACGGAAGTGGCTTACATATGGCTTAATTTTATTCCATGCTTATTACTATGTTATATTTTTTAGAGCCTTTGTGGGAGTGTGATTTACTATGTAATTTGCATAGTTAATGGTTGTCGCCCAATAATTAAGTCTTAATCCATTAGATTGGATCATACAATTAGCCATTTTCTTGAATGTGTGATTCTTTCTCTTTTTTTTTTCCCAATAGAAAAATATCTCAAAATTATATTATGGTATAATTTCATTTACAATGCGACATCGATCCTAAGCGATACAAAATGGACCATCCATAAAAAAAGTCTAAAGACTGAGCTTGATACAAAGACATTCAAAATTGTCCCAAAATGACAATAGTACAGTAGAATGAAAAAAACTCAACAATAAGATCTGATCTCAACTATGCTTCACTACAAATCTCATGCTCCTTACCCATCTCATACTTCAAAGATGTTTAGGTGAGTATGAGGACTTTCTGTCCCATTGTCCCAGTGAAAAAAGGACAGTCTGCCTTCAGGTTCCTTGAGTGCCCTCTTTGAAAGTATGTCGGCCTCTTTGTTGTGATTCATGTAGATGTGTTGGAAACTTATGTCTTGAAAGGTAATAGTCAGTTCCTTTGTTTTCAGTTTCCATCCTTCATTGTTCACTGCATGGAGCTTTCCCTTAAGATTTATCCAATCAATTATTACCTTCGAATCCCCTAGCACTTGTTGTTTTTCGATCAACCAGTGATTTGCCAACGTGAGTGTCGCCCACAATCCCATGAGCTCCACCTTGGTGTTTGTTCCATCTCCACAATTTATGTACCATTTAATAACCTTCGACGCATGTGTCTTGATGATGCCGCCAGCTCCACAACGCTCGCGATTTGATAGGGCTGCGCCATCAAAGCATGCCAAAGAGAAACCTTCAGTCCGTGTAATGTTACATACTCTGTTTGGAATAAATTTGAGTGTATATGACCGCCATGAGAAAGAAACAAAAATCATGTGCGCCACTGCAAGATGTGGGGGGGATCGCTCTTCGAATATTGTCTTGTTCATTTCATTCCAAATGTGCCAACACACGAGAGCAACCAAGCTGGTTGGGGTTGTTTTATCCTTTGACCAAATGTTGAAACAATCTGTGATAGTGATGCCATCCCACTTTGTTTTTATGTGATATAACTCGTATAAGCAAGACCACACCGCCTTAGTGAAGGAACAGTGGATGAGTAAATGGTCAATGTCCTCGGTGTCACATTTACAAAGCTGACATACCCCCGGACACTCCCAGTCTTTTTTCTGAAGCGAATCCCAAGTGAGAACTTTATGGTTCGCAACTAACCACCAGAATAGTTTAAATTTTAATTGAATCTGCCATTTCCATAATTTTTGTATCCATCCACTATCAGTCGGGTAGTCTAGAGAGTTTATGATCGCTTTGTAAATATTCTTCACTGATATAACGCCCGAAGAAACCCCCCCGGTCCACACCAGGGTATCCACTGTGTTTCTGAGCAAAATTCCTGCGCCTCTTAATGCTTTGCAGTAACGTTGCCACTCTATAGCGGAGACTCCCATAAGACCCAGAGAATCAATACATAACCACTGCTTGGGAAAGGAATTCACGCTAGTAGGGTCTCTCACTTGAGCTAATACTGTTAATTGTTTTTTTGTGTAGATGCGATAGCTGTGTTTCCGATAGAAGAGATCGATCCTCCATGCCGATGATCCTGTCCCTACCTATTCAAATTAAATGGCCTAATCTAGGGCACCATCTCAGCTAGTGGAGAACCACATATAAATTTCTAGTCAGGTTGTTCCAGATGCTGGAGGCCCCTTACTACTTCTGGGATAATCTTCTAAGCCAGTTTACCACCGGTGTATTTCCTAAATACTTATCCAATAAAATTATGTGCCATATGCCATCATGTGTCAGCGTTGCCAAAGAGTGTTTGCGAGTAAAGTTGAATTGAATAAAGGGAGATTCTGAATCCCTCAACCGCCATGATTCTTTGGTCTTGACAAGATGTCCCATATACAGAGATGAAACTAATGCTTATCCTTGTTCCCATTCCACAGAAAATCAAATATCAACTTAAGGATTTTATTTAGAATTGTGCGTGGGATAACCTCCATGGACATCCAGAATACATTTTGACTCTCTAGCACTGCTTTAACAAATATGAATCGACCACCAAGCGAGAGCCAATTGTTACACCAAAGCCTAATCTTCTTTCCCAGTTTTGCCACCAACCAAACCCATTCTTCAGTCTTTGAGACGCCAAGATTTAAGTAGTATCCAAGATACTTGAAACCCGAATTCAGCTCGACAAAGGTAATGGGGATAGATTCTTTTAATGGAATGAGCTCCGCCTCCACTAAACCCCAATAATGGACAGTAGTTTTTGTATTATTTATGCACAGACCCGAGACCAAACAAAAAGCCTAAAGAATGTCTGTGATCACTCTCCACTCTGAAGGATTTGCCTTTGACATTATAAGTACATCGTCAACAAATAGTAAATGACCAATCTTTAATAGTTTAGAGACCTTTATACCTGAAATTTTTCCCTCGGAGATGCTTCTTGTTAACATCAGAGTGAGTCCTTCCATTATCATAATAAACAAATATGGGGATAATGGGCATCCCTGACGAAGCCCCCTCCCACTCTTGAAGTAATCTGTCACCTCACCATTTATCAACACAATGAAGCTGGCATTAGTAACGTAACACATGATCCATTTCATCAGCTGAATGCCGAAGCCCACTGTGAGTAAAGTCAATCTTAAGTACTCCCAGTGTATGCTGTCATAGGCTTTTCTTAGATCAAGTTTCATCACCAGAGACTTTATATTCTTTTTTTTTTTTATGTTGTGCAGGCTTTCGTGGGTTGATCCTATAGCATCATGCATCCTTCTGCCCCGTAGGAAACCCAGTTCGGTTGAGAGACATCTTGATAATACCGGCTTAATCTGATTTGCAATTAGTTTGGAGATCACCTTGTTAACGATATTACATAAAGAGATTTGTCGATAGTCATCAAAAGTGACAGGCTTGTTTTCCTTCGGGATGAGAGCCAGAAAGGTAGAATTTATACCTCCACAAAGGTGACCTTTCCTCCTCGAGTCCTCCACCATCTCAAGTAGATCACCACCCTCAAGATCAAAGAAGAAAGTAAAGAATTATGTTGTCCACCGGTCAGGGCCCATACTCTTTTCTTTTTTAAAGTTTACAAGTACTGACTTTAATTCCTCCAAAGTGATAGGTTTATAGAGGGACTCCGCTTCCTCCTCATCAACCATCCTGGGATACAAACTTGTAAACCTAACCAGGTCATTTATATTATTCCTTTCTTCGGCTTCAAAAAAATGTTTAAAATAGTTAACAACCTTCGCCTTTATCGCCCCCTGATCATATAGGTAGGCTCCACTGCCATTGATAATCTCCCATACATGTTTTTGATTCCTGTTAAAGCTGGCCATCTTGTGGAAATATTTGGTATTATTATCACCGCTTTTGATCCATGTTAACCTGCTATGAGTTCTCCATGTCTCCTCCTCCTCGCACAATAACTTATTCCTATTACTTTCCAGCTCGCGAAGATACCTTTCCTCCTCCATGGAGATGGGATTCTCAATATTTTTTAATAGATACTACTTGATCTCCGCTTCCAGATTTTCCATGAGTAACTTCTCGCGCGCCTTGAATTCTTTAATCCAGATTTTTATTTGACTTTTGAGTTCTTTTAACTTCCAAACAAGTCTCACTTGTTTATCACCATCCAAAAGAAACCGAGGATTAGTCCAAGCATTATGGACCAGATTTACGAAATCAATTTCCCGCAGTGAAAGCGCATTGAGTTTAAAGGGAAATGCCTTGTAGATCATAGAAGTCTGCAGTTGGATAAGGATGAGAGCATGATCTGATACATAGGGATATTCCACCCATGATCTAGATAAGCCAGCAGTCGAAAATAATCCCTCAGATACTAAACACTTGTCAAGCCTTCTAGCAATAGCTTCATGACCAGATCGACCATTTCGCCAGGTTGGGACCAATTTGGCCGGCTTTACATAAATCATCTTCTTGGATAAAAATAAATCTCTGTAGAAATCCTCAGTCAGTCCAGGCACAAAAGAGCCCCCCCCCAGTTCTCATCCGAGGATAACATGATATTCAGGTCACCGACAATAATTAGATTATTGATGGAAAGGATACCGTTATCAGCCAAAGAGCTCCATAAATGATTTCGATCTTGACACGGCCCATATACATTTAGTAGAGCAAACTCCTTTTGTGTATTTATACATCTACCTGTTAACAAAATACCCCCGACAATAAGAAAGGAAACCAAGTCATGTATATTTGGGTCCCAGGATACCAGTAAGCCACAGAAATTCCCTGTGGAATTTACAACAGTCGAAACCCAAGAAGGGTGAAGATGGTGCAAAAAATATCTGGCTTTTTGTTCATGTGAGAGAGTCTCTTGTAGAAAAACTATGTTAGGGCGAGTGCGTTCCAGGAGTCTACGCATTGAAGCAACTTTGAGGGTGCCTCCAATCCCCCGAATATTCAAGGAGAGCAGTAACATCACTTAGCCCTCGCCAGGGCCTTCATTGCTCTAAGGCCCCCACTATCCGGGGAGGGGAGAATGTTATCATCGGTCTGTTTAATGAGACCCACCAATTTCTTATGAGAACTTCGTGTCTTTATGGGTGATAGTTCTGTACCAATACCCCGAGACCAAGCATAAGACTTACTCCCCTTGCCAGGATTGTGAGAGGAAGAGGTACCAGTATCTGCTCTTGGACCAATGGCAGCCTTACCGAGATAGATAGGCAATGACACATGTTCATGGGAGTTCTTGATACAGGGTATTAAAGAGTCTAGAATAGCAGTGAGGTTTGTGTCTACCTCCCTTGCCTCTCTGTAGCCTGGCTCAATCGGAGGAGAGAGGATAGGGTTAATAGGAGGAGAAGGAGGTCGAAGAGGTATATCCGGTGAGGGGCTCGGGGACTGGCCCAAGAGGTGGGAAGAGGGAGGCATCTGGGAGTCTTCAAGCGTGTGACCTGCCGAGGGTAAACTATAGGAAAGAGAAGTCGTAGGAAAGTAGGGAAAGGAGGAAGGGGAGGGATCAGTGGTTGAGGGTTCAAAGGGTGCTTCGTCCTTTCCAGGACTACGTGCAGTCGAAGTAGTTTTGGATAATAACTAGTTAGATTTATTAATGACCTCTTTCTCCCAAAGGGACAATGATTTATATAAGGATGGGCATAGACTTTTTAACTTACCAGATAATGTCAACCCAAACTCCTGCTGTAGATAAGGGGAAATTCCTGAGGTGTAATCCTCGTAGCCCAAAGAAACATCTTCGTCCATGTATTCCAGTGGATTCCTCTGTAGTTCGGAGTCTTCAGAAGTGTCATCTTCTTCCTTTCCAGTACAGTGACGACGAAGGTGATCTATATGGCAGCAAAGGTTGCATCGAAAGGGAAGCCCAAGATAATCGAGTGACTGAGCAATCCTTTGCCCACGCCACTCTATCTCAATAGTTTTCGGTAAACCACAGTAAATGTCCATCTCCACAAATACTCTGCCCATTTTCTGCACATGAGTAGTAAGTAACTTGGAATCCAGAGCAATACATTTACCAAGGGAATCACCAATGACTCGCAAGGCTCCTTCATTCCACAGGTGTAACGGGAGACCAGGTAATAATACCCAGCGATGCCTAAACTGGAAGTAGTCTGTATCTGGGTTAAAAGTGACCCTCCACCGTTTTAGTATAAGACTACTTCCCCCAAACACCCACAATGACCTCAATAATAGGGAAGCGTCCTCTGGAGAATTGCAGATAAACCCGAGCCACCCTTTGGTGAGATATATAACCTCAGGAGAGTATCCAATGAGTGGTAACCACTGGTTTTTAATCCAAACCTCAAGAGGTTCTTTACTAACAAATCTATAGGAAAACTTGTCGACCAGTCCACAGAGCGCCATCCTGTAAGTTTCTTCTAAACCCACATCATTCCCTAACACCAATCTTTTAGCCTTCCTGTTGGCTTTCCACACCTTCCGCTGAAAGGTGACATGCAGATTCAAACTAAGAGGTTTCCTTTGTTCCCCCAAAGTAGAAGACCCTTTTAAAACGCCCTGGTGAACAACATTAGACTGTGGACAAGACCAAGGGTCACCAGATGAAAAGATGCCAGGAGACAAGGTTCTTGTGCTGCGTAGAGATGATGACGAAGGGCTGCAATGTAATTCGGTGGATAGGGTCGTCTTACATGTGTTAGAGGGAAAAATTGATGGCCCACTCCCCAAGTCATCTACCTTGTCATAAAACCCCACTTATCTCCAGGTCACCTCGTCATCTGGGCTCATGAGTGTCTTGACGTTTCTTTCCATTTCGTTAATGGAGAAAGTGCCCATTTTAAAACCACTAGAAAACCACCCACCACTAATCCTAAATAGAACTGACAAGAGTTCAGTTTCCCAGAGAGTAAATAACTCTCAGATGGGGCCCGTGACCCTAGGAAACAACAACCCACTACAAGCAAGGTGCAAGCGATAAGAAAGGTTTTCTATGGAGATAACAACAAACAGGGGAAAAGGGAAACAATGGTCAAAGAGAAGATTCTAAAAATAAACTATAGATAGCGAAAAAACTAAACCATCGCTTCAACAATAAACAATCTATAGTATTGCAAGACTCTCAGTCGAACCCCTAGGCAGAAACTAGCCATTCTTTCTCTCAACAACACCATTTTGTTGTGGTGTATATAGAATAGTGTGTTGCATTTGGATGCCCTGTGTGGTGCAATAACTTGTAAAATTGTTGTTCACATGTTCACTTCCATTATTTGTTCTTAACCTTTGAAGTTGATGTCTATATTGTTTTTCTACAAGGGCCTTGTATGCCAAAAACTTGTCAAACACATTGCTCTTTAGTTTTAAGAAGTAAACACAAGTGTAAGTAGAAAAGTTATCAATGAAATTTAAGAAATACTTGCACCCAGAAAAAGAAGGAGAAGAAAGTGGACCACACAAGTCATTATGAACAAGCTGCAAAGGGGTCGAGGCGTGCTAAGAGGCACGTTTGTCAAAACTATCTTGATGATGTTTGTCAAGAACACAACCGGCACAAACACCATCTCTCTAGGAAACAAGAAGAAGACCATTCACCATTTGTTGATTACATAGTTGATGCAATGAACGATAGTTTAGATGACCAAACTGCTCATGCCAAAGTTTGTTCAATTCATCGTTATGAGCAACAAAAAATGATGCAAAAGATTATGACCCAAAGTTGTTATACTTGTACCACCTGGTAATATCATCAACAACTCCAGTCACAAGAACATGCTTAGAATCTTTTAGATCCTTGATTACAACTTGGTGAGGTGAAAACTCTACAGTTTTACCTTCACCTGAATGAGTGATTTAAGACACTGATAGAAGGTTGCAATAAAAACTTGGAACACATAATACATTATTGAAATGACCATTATCTACCTAAACTGTTCCAAACCTTACAACACTAAGAGATCTACCATCACCAACAAATATTTTCTTGGTGTTACATTCATCAAGAGTAGAAAATATGGCTTTATCCTTAGCCATATGATAAGATGCTCCATGATCAATAAGCCACTCATCAAAAGAAGTAGAAGTTGCATTGAAGGAGAAAATAGAAGCTGAAAGTGCATGTCCATGAGAATAAGAGTTAAAAGAAGAAGAACCAATATTGATGTTGTGCTTCTTCATCGTTGTTTCCAAAGCTTCCATATTTTTAAAACATTTGGACTCATGACCATCTTTCCCACAAAAGTTATAATGTCTATCAGTCTTCTTATTTTTAGATTTTTCTCCTTTGTCACCATTAGGAGTAGAAGCTACCAGAGAGGGTTTGGGACTCTTGTTTTGCTTGTTGTTGTGGTGAGGATGTTGCTTCTTGGGATTCTTGGATTTATATTTCTGTTGGGCCACTAAGGCTTTGTTGGATGTACCTATAGTGTTTATCAGTCCAAGTTGCACAAGCTTATATTTTTTTCAAATTAGAGCATTATAAAAGGACTCAAGAGATGGTTCTTTATAAGCACTCCCTCGAGCTTCTCTAGTGGCATAAATGGTAGATACAAAATTAAAATATACACTACCAAGCTTAGAGAGTATAACATATATGCATCGATCTTCCTTCATATCTAGTTAACACTCTATACACAAAAGTCTAAGTGTTTTGAACTTAGATGAATAATATTCAATGCAAGGAAAATCATTTGGACTTAAATTTATTAACTAATTTTCCAACTGGTGAGCTCGAATAATATTGTGTTTACCAAACACAACTTCAAGCTTTTCCCAAGCTTTATCTGGGCCTTCAATTCATTGAAGGTGAAACCTTAAATTAAGAGAGATGGACATGCTGATTACTCTACGTGCTTCGCCATTCTTATTAACATATTTGACATACTTGTCATCATCCATGGGTTCTTTTTCTTTTCCCAGGGTAATCCAATACAATCCTTTACTTTTTAATACATCCTCCATATGGAATTTTCATGAGAAATAGTTGGTATTGGTAAGCAAAATATCAATGGGAGAAGCCATATTAAATATGTAGAGAATATGGATTTACAATCTGAAACCAATGGCYTGGATGGAATGTTCTTGGAAAAACATGTCATTTAAAAAAAATGGTACTGAAAACAAACTTCAGATGTGAAAGTTATGCCCTTTTGAAAAAATGCATAAATGGTAACCAAAGAGCCATGTGGCAAGTAGAAGTTGGTAACCAAARATCCATGTGGCAAGTAGAAGTTGGTCCACGTGGTGAYACCCCTCCTAATAAYCTCACTTTTACAAATAAGTTGCTTATGAAGTGACTCACTTTTATARAATAAGCAKGGATCACTTTTACAATGAAGTTACTTTATAAATGAAAGTTGCATGCAAATTAAAGCTACTTATAGTGATTCACTTTTATAATTCAAGTGAAATACACTTTATAATGGATGCATGAACTTTAAAAAAAAAAAGTAACAAAAAATAGACTTGAACTCAAGACCTCTTACTTAATAAAACAACTTTTAACCAAGTGAGCTAGTGCAAAACACACTATGTTGTTGTTGTTGAAGATGGGCTTCGAGAGCGTGCTCATAAAAAAATATTTTCACACAAGAAAACAATTTCACTTCTCGATGGTAACAAGGGTTAGATCTCGATTAACTTACCTAAAAAATGCAAGTTTGCCCTTTGTTTCTGATTTATCGAGATCGCAAAGAATGCACGACAAAGAGCATATGCAGACAAGAAAACCCTTTCCACTCTGTTTCTGATTTGCCGAGATTGCACAAAGCGTAGAGAAAAGAGCATACACATTGAAAAGAGTATCAACCTGGAAATAAAAAACAAAAAACTGAAATATTATCTCTGTAAAAGTTTAAAAGGGCGTATTCAGGTTTTATACCTCCGAATCTGACTGAAAAGGTCGTATCTTGGGCAAACATAAACGTTTTCGAGTGAAACGAAAGACATTCTTAACTA
>JASDQU010371476.1:27012-40539 GCA_032191745.1 Picea mariana | reverse complement strand
CTGACAAACAGTTATCTGAAGGTGTCCAGACATTGTTGACCAGGGGACTGCAAGCTTCCTCTTCGACTGGAGGACGTTCGGGCCATGTCAACCCCGTGACCGAGCAGCAAAGTAAGCATTGCGGCAATTTGGCTAATGCAAAGAAGATCTCGTCAATCTTACCAGAGTACATTCCATCGTTGGCTGGCGCGGTTAACCGTGACAACATTCTACGCTATTATGAGTACACTCTGTTCACTGCGTATATTCTGAAGGGAATATGCATAGTCGAGAATCAGTTGGGACAGATCTCGCTACTGAAGAACAATGACTTCAATCTAGGAGACAAGAAGAACTATGCTATACTCGCACCCCACCGATACTTGACAAAGACAACTGGGAAGAAGCCTCACCTAGTCTCCCAACCATGGATTAAGGAGCTAGCACAATCCACTGTGCTAAATGTGATGAAGATTCCCCATTTTGGTCATCACCAGGAGGTTAACGCTTGCGTTAAACTCCTCTTGTCGTGCTATCATGGCGGATACATGTGGCTCAACCAACGGATTATTGTGGATCCAACGTCGATCCACTTGATTATATGATTAAGCATGCAGGGATCTGACCCTCGACAATTTTATCCAGTGAAGGCTTCAGACCGGTCCCTGGCACACCGCATCAAGGAAGCTTACGTCGAAGTTGAAAAAGGAAAGCAAGGCTACAAGGTAGACTCTATACAGGATGGCACAGTGTGCCTCGCTTGCCAGCTCATAGCTGGCAAGCTCATAAGGAAGAACCGCCCCACACAGGTCACCAGGCTCATGGTGGACCTTGTAGGAAAATGTGTGGACAACATGCAGATGAATTGGGCGAGTCACCTTGTCAATGAACTTGAGAAAGACTGTTGCAAAGCTCAGGATCTGGGATACGAATTCCACTTCAACTCGCTGATCATTTTGATCATGTTTGTCGCTTGGCAAATTCTTGAAGGAGCCACATCTTAGGAGATAGAATCATCAGAGTCATTGACCGCTAGGTTTTCTACCTTGTGGTACATCAACGACATGTCGAAGCAATGGAAGTTGAACATTGTGTTTCTTGCCTATTATCAGCAACTGAAGGTTGCCATTGAAGCATTTTCGCACATGACACTGCACACCCTGCACCAGTACAGACCACTAGAAAAGTTCCACGTAGATCCGTATTTCATCTATATCACTACGCACAGAGATGAGAACAAAGAAGAGTTACAATCATATTACAAATTGAAAGAGGAGGACATGGAGCATATCACAAAGGAGTGGCCGGAGGATTTCTTTGTACCGGTCGATGATGCAGAACTCTCCGACACTAACACCATAGGAAGCACCTTGGTCACCTGGGTCGAGCACATCGGACAGTCCAGTGGGACAAAAAAGAAGAAAAAGCAGGAAGAAGTCCAGAATATAGAGACTGATGAGGAGGACAACGCCTCTGAAGAAAATGGATCTGACTCGCTAGGGGGAGGAGACGAAGAAAATAGACAAGGAGGAGGGGACAAAGGAGAAAATCAAGGAGAAGGTGAAACTACACCATCGAAAGATCCCCCTTCTGAAACAGTAACACCACAGAAGAGGAAGGTTTCTCTGCAGAAACCTTCAGCAAGAAAGAAGACGTGCTCTAGTAAGCCCCAGTTAGAGGCCACGCTCATGGAAGACGACATCAGTTTGGTCCACGAAGCTATGGAGGATGCTTTTGAGGACATCTTGCAGAGATATGGAGCAAAGCAGGATGAACTATATGGCATGATCGAAAAGGAATTGAACGAAGTACAACAAGCTATTTATTTGGTCCGTGCAGTACCTACTGCATCATAGATTGTGGAATTGGGGGATGAACCAGCCCAATTGAGAAGACTTGCAGATGTGACAGAGGCTCGACTTCAGAAAGTCCAAGAAGAGAAGGAGAAGGCTACAGAAGCCTTGAAACAAGAGAAAAAGGAAGTCTTAGAGCAATTACGAGTAGCGCGGTACTGTGTATCCACCTATGAAAAAGAAGAGTTTTAGGCGATGATCTAGGAGGAAAAAGCCCAGGAACAGAGAGAAAAGGAGCAGTTGCTCACAGAACGGGATACGGTCAAAGAAGCAGTGAATAAAGCATATCACTCTATGCCAGGCTTGGCACATGAGGAGCAGGTTGAGGCTCAAGTGGTGAAGCTCACTGAGACCATCCAATAGCTTCAAGCGAGGATAACAAAGTTGGAGATCCAAGCAGTATCAAGCACTCCGCAGGAGGTGCGTGACCAGAGGGAGGAAATCGCCAAGAACACAGTAATAAGGATAAGAGCCCTCGCCTCAAAGTTAAAATAGTTGAGCGATAGAAGTGCACAGACTTATGAATGCCTCTTAGAAGATCCAGAGCTAAGGAAACTAGAAGCGCAGTTACAGGAGTCACAACAACAAACATTCTCCGTGCAAGTGCAAATGAAGCTACTGACCGCAGTTGAAAGAACGAAGAGATCTCAAGAACAATGCGCAATGCAGCAGCAGATCACTGCCATCCAGGGCAGGGTAATGGAAGTTACGCAGAAGCCACAACCTGTGTAGGATGAAGCCTGCAAGGTGTTCGAAGAAATTGAGGGACGAGGCTCACATTTGGACCAAGTGATTGTAATAGTGGAACAACGCCTGGAAGGGACTGTTACGACGTAGACGATCTAGGAGCTCGCTGAGCAGGAGGCTCGGGAGAAGCAACAAGTCGAGGCAGCTCAAGTGAAGATCGAGGCCTTCGAAGCAACATTACCCAAACCCGAGTGACTCAGGACAAGTCACAGGTGAGTGTTGGGGGCCTATTGGCCCTCGATGAAGTTTTGAGGAAACCTTGGTCAGGTTTGGACCACTTCTAGACTTCGACAGGCTGGTCAAATATGGAGCGCACAGGCAGAGCTGAGTTAGCAGATCTCACTTATTTTGTGGTCTATGTGGACCCAACAAGGGGTTATTTAGGGTTTTTGTAATGGGTTATGGGATGTCGGCCCATGGGGTTTACCCATGATTAGGCCTTATTGTAAAAGTATAAATAAGTAAGAATGTAGGGTAGAACCAGTCAATAGCTTGTGGAGCTAAGTGCAAGTAGTTTGAGTGGCTTTGTGCCATGGAATGTATGTGTATGTAAGGCTTTGTGCTCAATAGAGAAGTTGGCTCTTTGCCTTGACCTAATATTGGGAAGGAGGATCTAGTGCTCAGTGGGCAGATCTCCTGTCTGGTGCGAAGCTTGGCTCTGTGACTTAGTGCACATGAGCAATTGAATGTAAGAGATTGAAGAATAATAAGGAAGATGAAGTGGTTGGTGGACGTAGCCCCACACTGGGGTGTGTTGTTCCTGAGATTAAACTTAAGGCTCAAAGAATAATGTCAGGCATAAAAAATTTAATGAATGTTTTAGAAGGTGCTTTTTCTTCCGTTGATTATATAAGAGTAAATCCTCAAATGAAATTAATAATAGAACAAGATAGAGGTCGTGTTTCGTCATCTGAGTCGATTAATAAAATCAAGAGATATGGGGGAAGATTTACAAAACTGTTGAACAAAATGAGGTATCAATGACAGATAAATCTTACCCTGCTCTACAGTAGAAGAAAATGTAAAATGCACCCTTGAAAGGACATAAGATACAGTGATCCAAGTAGCTTGCAGGTCTTGTACTTACTAATAGCAAATACAAAGGAAAAACTTCTTGCTTATCAAATAACTGATAAAATGTGATTACAGTAGATGTTGTACTAAGTTGCAACCACTCACTTATCAAGGAGTAACATAAAGAAAACTAGAAGTATGAAATACAAAAGGGGCACATAACTCAAACTGCACAAAATTTGGAATCCATGTCTGCACTTGTATTAATAGTCACAAAGGATGAGTTTTCTTAGTTACAATATGACAAGAAGCAACCTTTGTTTAATCTATGAAATATGTATTTATACAAAAGGTTCTCAACCCTAAGCGGTTGGAATTTTCCTTATTTCTAGAATAGTAAAAATGAGAAATGAGAAATTTGAAACGCTTCACTTGCATCTCCCCTGTCTCGTCGCCATACTAGCAGAGACATTTTTTTCCTTCATGTACTCCAACTCAGAAAACAATTGGTCTCTAATAATGACCTGTGCATCATTTGTTCCCAGACGTGTTGGCTTTCCCTTGCTCGACGCATTGAACGCATCTGCCCATGAATTGCACCACTAGCCTAGAGGTCTATGTGGTATCATTTGCCTCAAAGGTATAAAACTTCCTTTCTATATGAGGCAGCTTATCTTCCACCCTCCTAGCTTCTAGAGATAGAGACTGCAGTCTTAAGCTAGGGTTGACTATCCATTTATTCATCAGAGTAAGGTCAACTTGTTTCAATTGTAAAATTTAGGCCCGGGCTTCTTCCATACTTGCTTTGAAATCAGATTGATTTTTTGCCATATCAATCTGTTCCAAGGCCTCAGAGATATTGTCTCTTCCCATGTACAGTGACTCTTTGTCAAGAGCATAGAATGCTTCTTCACAAGCTCTTTTCACCTCCCTAGCGAATCTTTTACTTTCAACTATATTAGACTCCCAATTCTTAAGTATTATATCTCCTCGGGTTTGTTATGAGAGGGACAATCTGGTGGCCCGGACAACTTCCTCCTTTGTTGATGACAAGACAGCCTCCTGGAATGTCACTCTAGTTGCAATGGCCTCCTTCTCTTTTGTGCAAATATTATCTAAAGAGCATTTTGCCAATCGATAATAGTCTTGAATGCCTTCTATTTTAGTCAAAAGGCTTCACTGGGTTGATCCCAGCTTCTCGTGTAACTCTAAAGATTGGGCCTAAAAGGATGATATATCCATTGTTGCTTTTTCAGTCAGGCTTATTTTCACCTGCAACTGTTTTACCAATTCCTTGCTTGCCTGTGAATTTCTCTGCATCTTATCAAGGTTGATCTTGAGTTGTTGAATTTATTGTCGGTCGTGTGCTCTAATCTGCACAAAGCCTTTAGTTATCTGGGTCCTGACTCCCAATTCTACAGTCTTTATTTTGTCCTGTAACTGGCTCACCAACAGATCCCTTTGCTTCAACTTTTCCTTCAGGTTGCCCACCGAAAACTGGTTTGCAGTGGCAAAGGCTCCTAATGAATCTGCTACATCCATAGCGAAATCTGTTTCTTCTTGGGCATGTCCATCATACAGTACCCTATGCCTCTTGACAGGCACACCCTCCCTCTAATGCATTTCTCTTTTTACTACAGCCTTTCTCTTCCTGTTAAAGAAGATGTTGGAAGGGGGCATCTCTTCTACCGAAATAGGCGTGAGATCCTCTATGAATACCACTTTGGTGCTAGGATTCCCTCTACTGGACGGTATCGGCGTGATAGATTGAATGGGGTTGTCGATCTTGGTGGATGATTGTTTATCGACTGTGTCAATAGTCGACTTGTCTAGTGTGAATAGTGTTTGTTCTTCCTCCTTTTTTATCGAGGCTTCAACCTGAGCTTTAACTTGATCACCTGTTGGGTTTGTCAACGCAGTGTCCTCCATAGGAATCGAAACCTTGGTTTTCTCCAGGTGTTCTTGAGAACCTTGTCCACTGGAGCTCCTTGTTTCGGTGCTCTGGGTCTCAATTCTCTGTGCAGCCAGAGGTGTTGGGGTTTCTCCCTGCAATACTTTGGGAAGGCCATTTCTTCGATGTTTCTAAAAGTTATAAAACTCGGCCATTTTATCTGGAACCAGAGCTTGAACTCGACTCAAGACCTCCTGATAGGACCTAGCTTCTTAGAATATTTCAACCTGAGGAGAATCTTCATGTTCATATCTTTTCAAATATCAGAGGGCCATGTAATTACCTATGATCTTCTGCGGATTGTCCTTCTTGAATTCGATATTGACCGGCTTGATTTCTTCCAAGGTCACGGCTTCTACTTTTGAATGTTCGAAATCCAGCAGAGAAAACATACCAATCTACACGGGAAAGGTGGGCCATACCTTTTTCTGTACTGCTTTCGACTCCTTACTAATTCCCCCATGCACAGTTTGGTGTGCTACTTCATGGCACACCAATCGATCTGGTAAAAATTCGCGGAGCATGTGGAGGAGTTGAACCAAAAACCCTAATATAGGAGAAATGCTCTTCAACGTACCAGTCTACTATGTTGCCCAAATTAGCCATTATTTTGTCAGAAATCCTGGGAGGCGAGCAACCATATATAGCGGTATGCATCGACACCACCACCCAGTTGCAGATTTAGTAGAAAGAATCCTTTGCTTTATCTTCCCAAAATTTCGAATGATAAACATGTATGGGCTCGGTACTAGCTGGAGTCCAGTTCCATCCCATCAAAGGAAAAGGTGTCATAAAATAGACGACGTCCATGATGTAAGCCGACATGAAAAATGGGGCAGATTGCCACTTGGTTTTCATTGATTGATATTCTATAATCTCCCTAACCAAATTGTCTGACAACATCTTGGCCCAATCAAAAGAATACCCTTCTGCTACTGTCTACATAATAGGCACCCATGGTAATGAGAAATGGGTTGTGTTTTCCCTCCCGTAGAGTCTACACATCATAATTGTTACATACATCATGTGGGGCTCTAGTGAGGAAATTACACATACACCATGGGAGTCGGCTCAGAACTTCTCAGGGCGAGAGCACTAATCCTTAATTAAGTCGGGCAGGTTTCTTCCATATTGGGCGCATTCCTTCTTGTCAAAGTCCCTTAGGAAGTTGGCATTGCAAATGAAATTGGGTGTTCGAGACAATTTGTACATTACCTGCAGATGTTCTGGCCGAAAAGATCCAACTGCAAACTTTTGTGAATTGAAGATGGTCATGGTCGGGATATCAACGTTTTCCAGCGCCCAACCAATCATATCGTTGTAAGGTAGGAGACTAGACCTCGTTGCTATCTTATGTAGCTCAGATTGGGAAACAGTTTTGTATTTGATAACCAGGGTCTCCGTCTCCTCATCACCTGAATCATCTGGGCAGTCTACTAATTCATGTTGTAGAATATTGAATAATTGCGTCCAGGATTTAATGGTGTCTATGCTTCTGGGCGAAGTGTCAAAAAAGCCATCTGTTTTCTGGCTCAAACTCTCACCATTCCCTTCAAATATTCTTCGCGGAGCCATGATAGCAGTAAACCCAACACTATGTTACCTGTCACAGAAAATGCACAGACTTCTTATCTCGCTAAGCTTGATGTTCCATGAAAATGCAAATAGATTTCAAACTTCAATATCTTTTTCACCTTAAGAGTATCAATTTACGCATGCCTTCACTGACAATGTATTTACTTTCCTTAATGGAAAAGATTTATGCGGTGTTCTGAGATCTTATTCGAAATGATTGTCGTATATTGATTATTAATGCCATTAACGTCTGGTGGTTCATGATCGGGAAAACCATAGATGAAATCTTTAATTTATCCGCGTTATGATTCAACGAAAGATTAATTACAAGATAATCATCATTAATGCATCGATTAATCGCACTTATCCTTAAGTAAATTTCAGAATTTCGAATCTCGGGATATCCTATAACAATTCATGATATGACTTCTGAAACGCGAAATCGCGATGTGATTAATTAATTCTGATCATGTTTAACTCTTTTAAATAATCGTGATTAACCTCAAACATTTCGGGGTTTCAGATCTCGGGGCATTGATAGTCTCTCGAGGCAGGATCCCCGAAATGCCAAATCGCGATGTAATTAATTAATCGTTAATCGTTTTTAATACTTAATTAACCTGACTTAAAGTTTAAGACATTTCGGGAGTTCAGGCTTTGGGATATTAGTGATACAATAGATGGTTAAGATCCGATTTCCGAAATCACGAAACTAATATCGATTTTCTAATTGAACTTTAGTTTCTTTTTAAGTGTTTATTACTTCATTCGTTTGGTCAATTAACTTCATTTAAAAGTCCTACAGGTCATTTCCGAAAAGATACATCATAGATTAAGGGGTATACGTGTGTGGTGACTTGGATCTTTGGAAGTGAGGCATGTTGAAACGCCTGAACTACGAAACTCTGAAACCCGAAATTCCGAAGTATTCTATAGAGATTTGACTCTTTAATGAGTAGGCGGTTCCATAACTTCTAAGAGATTATGATCATTTGATTCGATGGAAGATTTCATCAACAATGAGAATCAAGCGCGTGTTATTTTATTTTAAATGGAAAAATAATTTATTTAAAGACTAAAGTTCATAAATTTATATGTGTTCCAACATAGGCTCCATATAAGGATCACGTCTCCCTGCGAGACGCAGAATAACAGTATACCAAGTGCATTTGTTGGGTGAATGGAGTCATTATTGTATTTTTGTGAAACACATTCGAGAAAAGATCATACTGAGAAAAAGAATTTCAATTGAAACTTAGAAAACTTTCAAAACACATCAAATCATGACATTCAGTTAGGCTATTCGAAATTCCTTTGTATTAAAATTGTATTCGGATTTGCTTAAGATAATCGAAACAACTTTAACTGATCTATCAGACTCTGTTCGATTTTGTTCGTATCAAGGCAAAATAATTTTAATGATTTAGCTAGGGAGTCTTGCATAGGCTTAGAATGTAAATCTTGTCGAAAAGGGAACTAACTACCATAGTACATTATAATACATGTATAACAGCCTTGCAGATATCATAGACATCGCTTCACTGCCAGCGAGCCTGTTCAGTACCCCGGTGAAGTTATCTAATTCACTCATTGAATTTCCTTTCACCACTTCAATTAGTCATTTTGCATTTAAATGTTGAGATGAGGGCAATCATTTAATGAGTTTCCTTTCATCATCTCTCTTTTTTGGACTAGATGGGGGCAATCATTTTATGAATTTCCTTTCACCATCTGTCTTATATTTTTAAAACATGAAGTGGGGGCAATCAATTTGTATCTAATATATGAGGGACGATATATGTTTATAATTTAGCAACAGAGGTCTGTTAACTCACTTTGATTACTCTGGGCTAATCCTCTTCCGACCTTCAAAACACCTTCGCTTACAGGAAAGTTCTCACGGGGAGCTTTTATTTTCTAGGGATTTTCATTGAGCGAAACTAATTGATTTAGAGCTACTAGAAGGGCTAAAGTAGTCAGGATTAGCCTAGACATACCTTCTTTCAGTTAAATCGAGAGGGGCGTATAAATTTTCGCCTAACATTATTTCGAAGACATGTTTTTGGGTTTCAGAGTTAAGGTGAAGCCCTTTTTCTTTTATGAAGACCATGGAAAGGTATTTAGAATCTCAGGACAATACAATTCGAGGATAAGTGGGAAAAAACACAATGAGGATTCAGATGTTTTGTTGCAAACATGTTCCTTTCCATGCAAGCTTGTTTATCGATTCTGGAACTTTTCTTTAGGGTCTTTTTATTGCTTATTTTCTTATTAAGAATTCTATTTCATTTTTTATTTTAGTTTTATTTTATTCAGAGGAAACTCTCGAGAATTAAACCGTAATTTTATATTACTCTGGTTGTGGATTAGATGATAATATCTATATAGATGGGACTTCTTTCATACTCGGTGATAACCCCTTGAAAATTTAGCTTGGGTCAGTAGGGTAGAATCTCATACCTCTAATTTTCTTTATATTTTCAATCAAGTAAACCATCTATTTGTCACCTATTTCGAGAGACAACCCATGTTCTGAAAAGTGAGTGTTGATTTCTGACACATCCTATCTCTCTACTATCAGCAAGTATCCTGCCTGAAAATAAACGTGAGAAATGTCACGAACTTCTGCAGACCAGAACTCTATGCGTTGCCTATTTTTATATTTTTGTTTATACGAAATCAACAAACCTGGTTTTATTTACAGTGAAAGCAAACACTTACCGAAGAAACGAAGAATTGCAAACAAAATATGAAAATCAAACTGGTATGTACAATGAGAACTTGGAATCTGATCACTGCATGAAGTGTTTCAGGAAGCGCCCATTGATAGGGGCATTAAGGATTTTCTCGTTGAGGTTTTCTAGTATAAATGAATTATTTCCCTCTTAATCAACGATCTTGAAAGGTCCAGACCAAATGTGATCAAACTTGTCGTGTTTTCTAGTGTCTTCCTTTCTAGCATCCCATTTCAACACTAGGTCACCGGGGAGGAACTCTCTATCTTTAGCTTTTTTATCGAGCAGGGATTTCATGTTGTCTTGATATTTCTGAAGTTTTTCGTCCACTTCAGCCCTATTTTGTTGTACTTCAATCAACTAGTTTATCCTTCTGGTAACATCGTTAGGTTCCTCCTTCAATTCTTGCCAGAGTTTCATTACGGGCAGAGCAAGATTTGTAGGGAGGACCACGTCGGTACCGTACACCATTTGGAAAGGGGACATTCCGATTGATTTCTTAGTGCCGATTTTATTTTCCCACAAAGCGTATTTCAAATGAACATGCCAGGCTTTCTTATTTTCAGTCAACACTTTTTTAATTATGGTGATTAGACTCTTATTCGACGATTCGTCTAGTCCATTGCCCTGAGGATAGTAGGTCGTGGAATGCCCTAGCACAATATTGTACTTTTGACAAAAACTTACCATAGCCATGGATTTGAAAGCTTGGGCATTATTAGTAACTATCTTCCGAGGACAGTCGAATCTTGATAATATGTTTTCTTCTAAGAAACCGATCACCACTGCGTCTGTAGCATTTCGTGTTGGAATGGCCTTTACCCATTTAATGAAGTAGTCAGTAGCGGTCAAAATCCACTTATGTTGTGCACTTGAATGCGGATGGATTTCTCCAATGAAATCGAGACCCCATTGTTGAAACAAAGCTTTTGTTTTGATTGGAATCAAGGGTAGCAGGAGAATCTTTTGTTTTCTTGAGAATAGTTGACAGGGGTTACATGATTTGACTTTAGTATTCATGTCTGTAAATAACTTCGGCCAATAATATCCAGCTCTCAAGATTTTATAGGTCGTAGCTCTCCAGGCGTGATGCCCTCCACACACTCCCTCGTGAAACTCGTTTATAACATTCTATGTTTCAGCTTCTATTAGACATCTTAGCAAAAAACCCAGGGGGTCCTTCCAATACAATTGATTGTCAATAATACAGTATTTTATCGCATGCAGTTTTAGCGTCCTCACCTTGGAAGGAGTCATATCACTAAGGCACTGAAGAGTCAAGAGATAGGAAACTATGTCGCTATACCAAGCCGAGGAAGAGAATTTTTCTTGAATATGAGTTTCAGGAGTCTCCACATCGACCTCTTCTATATTTGGAAGTTCTTCGTAAGCTTGTAGATGATTTATCCCAAGTGCGCTGAAATTTGATTCAGCTAATAGCTTAACCAGACCTTGACCCTTGACGAGTTTGGTCGGTTTTACCTCAGGGTCAAATTCCTAAATTTTGGCTAACCATCGGCCCCTTTTTCCATCATTGTCAAGCTGAACCAATATGTCCTTGACAACGCTAGTTGGTACATAGGCAATTACTTTGGAGTGCAGTACGTAAGTCTTGAAAGCTTTGAGGGCGTTCACCATCGTATATGCTTGTTTTTCCAATATATCATATTTCAGTTCAACATCTCTGAGACTTTTACTGAAAAAAGCTATTGGTTGTTTGAAGCCTTCATCGTTCTTCTGTAAGAGCACAGCCGCGATAGTATGTTCGCATGCAAATGAGAAAATCAGGAACTCTTTCGTATAGTCTGGGCTAGCCAGCACCGGTGCTTCACCTATAACTTTCTTGATGCATTCAAAGGGTGTTTTGGCTTCAGTTGTCCATTTGACCTCGTTGTCTTTCTTGAGCATATCTGTAATCAGTTTAAATATTTTAGCGAAGTTCGGAATAAATCTTCTCAAAAAAATTATATTTCCTAAAAAAGACTGTATTTCCTTTCTGTTCCTAGGAATATTGATAGTATCTATAGCTTCAACCCTCTTCGGGTCGATTTTGATTCCATCTCTAGATACTATATGGCCCAAGAGTTTACCTTCCTGCATTGCAAAATGGGATTTCTTGGGATTCAGAGACAAACCGAATTTTCGACATTTCTTGAACGTCTGTTTGAGGTGTACCAAGTGCTCTACATTAGATTTAGAGAAAACGGTTAAAGCATCAAGATAAATGACGACAAACTTATCTTGCTCGCCAACAAATGTGATGTTCATTGCTCATTGGAAAGTGGCTCCTACATTCATCAGACCGAATGGCATTTTATCATACATGAAAGTACCCCATGGGGTGGTGAACGCAGTTTTTTCTTTATCGTCTTCGTGCACTGCAATTTGATTGTAACCTGAAAAGCCATCAATCATAGACATTCTATTAGCTCCGACCACTTTTTCCAAAACATGATCCATTTTAGGTAGTGGATAATTATCTTTAAGGGATGATCTGTTTAAGTTCCTGAAATCCACGCAAAGTATGATTTCACCGTTTTTCTTCCTAACTGGGACTAAATTGACTACCCACTCAGAATACCTAAGTGGAACAATGATCTTTGCATCCAGGATTTTCTTTACCTCCCTTTCTATCACAGGCAACAATATAGGATTTATTTGTCCGGACTTCTGCCTGAAAGGTTTGACGCCCTGCTTTAAAGGGATTTTATGTTCGATTACAGTGGTATCATAAGTTCTCCATTCACCATAAGACCAGGCGAAGACATCTTTGTATTGCTTGAGTAACACGTCATATTTGATTTTTATTTCAGGCAGAAGGTATTTAGATAACTTTACCAGCTTATGAGTCTCCTTGGTGCCTATATTACAATCTTCAACCTCTTCAGGCTGAGGCTGCAAAGTAGACTCTAGAGGAATATCATCATGATCGAATAATCTTTCCAAAGGAATCAGACCCTTAGGGATATGATTGTTTTTCAGCACCAACATGCGGTGATTAGTGATCTTATCTTGTAACTCCCGAGGATCTTCACCTTCCTGCATGATCCAAGTAGGGTCGTTCTGATTTTCCTGGTCGATGTGTGTTTCGAAAAATTCATCGACCATTTCTAGAAATTGCTTGATTTGCTCATTGTTTTCAATGACCTACCAATGATGTACATTATTCGGTATTGAAGGCCTGTGCCTCATTTCTATGTGGTACTTTAACTTTAAAATAGTTGGAGGCGAAGAAGTGGCAGCCGCTTTCGCTAGAGAATCAACTTGTTGATTCTCTATCCTAGGGATATGGTGGATATTAAATGATGAGAAAAAATTTTCTATCAGATCCTAGGCACAGTTTTTGTACGGCCCTAACCTTGGGTGTTTAGTTTGATATTGTTGCCTGATTTGTCTTACAATCAGCTCTGCATCACTGTAAACTATTAGATTTTCAATCTTTAATTTCCTGGCAGCTTCTAATCATAATACCAGAGCTTCATATTTACATACATTATTTGTGTAATCAATATCCAACTACAATCGATACGAGAAAGGAATAATGAATTCGTCTCCGGGTGCGACGAACAACACCCCGACTCCTGCTCCTTCCCAACACGAAGCACCATCAAAAAACATTTTCCAAACTCCAACACCATTTACATTTTTGTTTATTTTTTCTATTATTATTATT